>ML179297.1:5782-44469 GCA_004369135.1 Dendrothele bispora CBS 962.96 | reverse complement strand
ACATTTGGAAGCCATCGGGTACTTGGATACACTCATGTTCATTTGGACGGAGATGGGTTTCCTGATAAAAGATAACATCGAAGTTTTTGAAGTCATTTTTGAATTCGGGGCGCTCAAGCTTAACCCTTAGGTCCCCATTTACATTTAACATCTTCACGCGAAGAAGATTGACACAAACAGAGCCATCACCATCATCATCATTAGATACAGGTAAATCATTACATGAAGTACTGGGTAATAATGAGATACTAGATGAACTATTTTTGGTAAAAAGCACATTATTAGCATTGTCTATTCTTCATACAGTACACCAACACTCTCCTAGGTCCAGTGCACCACCGTGCACACTAATCAGTAAGAGTAATAAGATCTTTTCTTTCTCTTAACACTATTCCTCACACAGGAGTTGGTCTGCAGGTTACAATAGCTACTTGCCTCCGAGTCTTTCAGGATGTCGAGATAATAGTAGTCGAAAATATTGTACTTAAGTTGCAGGTGATGTGCGTGTTAAATGCGGCACCATTAGACTCTTTCCTCGGAGATTGGAATAGTGAATGTAATCTATGTGATTAATGAGGAGTGTATCACTCGTTATGTCATGGCGGCCTGTCCCAATATCAAGTACATGCAATAAGTAGCATTGATTGTGGCTCAATTGCCACTCCACCCCGGATATGGTCATGATTTAAGCTAGCTCGATAATACTGCCCCGGACACTAGTGATTGAGTAATGAGTATGTTATACCCCGCCCCCATGGGAGACGAGGTTGGTATGGGTTACTGATCTGTGTCCGCCCAGTCCCTGTCTCTTCCCGCAGCTGCCACTAACCCATACTGGGGCCTCCTGGCCAGAACCAATGAAGGCTCTCAATTACACCTTAGCTCACAATCGCATTATGAGCCATTCCGGGCCTCGTACTTGCCACGCTTGCAGTGGCCCACTTCACTTCATCGTCTTTACTCTTTAAGCCCGAGTCCGTCACCGATGTGGTCTTGTTTGGATCGGAAAGCATCGACTTTCCCAGCCAACACCGGCAGACAGCCTTCCACAATCGGCCTCGTTAGGCGCGTTGCGCGTCTCACCTCGGCCGGCGCCGATGTGGTCTTGTTTATCAAGACCGTTTTATTACCAATCGATCATACGCTTTTCTGTTTCAATTTGGATCAGTCGGAAGCCTCCTCCTCCCCGACCCCTGGTCAGTGGCAACAGTTGAATTGGCAGGCCTTGTACTGGCCCACTTGTGCTCATCTGATAGGGCTCCAATCTCTGACATATGGGAACCTTGATTCTCGAATGCTCAGACGCGGCATGTTCTATACTCTTTCGATAAGCTGTCCTTGCCAAGCAACAGTGAAATAGGATCTGTGGGGAATATTTTTATAGTTTATTCACTTTTTGATTGCTCCAGTCTTTCAAAGTGAATGGTGGAGATGGCTCAGATGGCACCATAGATCCTGGAGAGTGAGTGAAAGGAAGGGAAAACTTGATATGCTGAGTCACTAAAACAACTCAGCGAAGAGAAACTTGGACATACTGATAACAAAGTCAAAAAACCAGCCTGAAGATATAGACGTACTTCGCTTTGTAAGTCAAGTGAAAAATCATAGATTATGCTGTCGGCACGTACCTAAAAGAGCGCTGATCAGATGTCGTTATTTCAACAGTGAATGCCGGAAATAACGGCCCCATAATTGCTTCAATGGTCACTTCTACTCCATGAATGACGAGTCATAGACACAGCAAAAACAAAAGCTGAAATAAAAAACCGTATCGCAAGTCAGCGCAGAAGTAGGTAGATCTAGACACGATTGTCGTGGTAAAGCATGAAAGAAAGAATGACACATCATGTTCATGTTCAATGTTCAACGTTTCGACGTTTCAACATTTACTCAAGCTACGTAGATCACAGGTTACTATGTAGCGATGCAAATAAGTCGACGAGGTGAAGATATGTTGCGCGGATACATGTCATAAAACCCGAATTATAAATCCTCGGTATTATTCCTTTGTCATGGTGTTTTCGTAATATCTATATCTAAGCATTCACTGACCTACATCGTAATCGTACACGAATGATGAAGTTAACATTTTAACCGGCCGCAAGGATGAATCCTTGCGGTGGGAATACAAAATTAAAAATAGGTCAATTTTACAGCATGATATACTACTAGATATCCGATTTTGAGAGAGGTTCATCGAAGGGTCAAGGGACTTCAAGTTTAGATGTCCTAGATCCTTGAGAACCAGGAAGAGAGAGGAATGGTTGCAACGCGATCACCTTTTGTTGACCATCCTTTCTGGATTGCCGCAGATGCATAGCACAGTAAGCGCCCTTAGGTCGGGACCAAGCTACATCCCAATGGTACATAGCTTTCTCTAGCTTATGATTCTTTTTCTGCTGTATGTTTCAGAACCAATTAGTATTTTAGAATTTAAATGCCCACTTGTCCTTGCGGTCTTCTCATGACGTCAAATTGTACTCCAACTGACAATCCCTTCTGATTCTTCAAACTGACAAGTGAAGTTCGATAGCCAAGCTCCGCTCGTGTCGATGCTTCATTACTTAGAAGAAGATTTGTTACACTGAGTCTACTCCAACTGCCCCGTTTGTAGGATATCAATGTTCACTAGAGTTGATGCTGATACATTAAGTTACTAGTCACCTCAGTGCATACACAGGGCTCCGATGCGTCCAATTCAGCATATTATATAGTATGCGTGCCCTGCTGGACAGCAGATATTCACGATTTATTCGGATTCAATCTTGAGTTCAAACCCATCTCAGGCACTGGCACCCGAGCACGAAATTGCTCGCGTTCGAGAGCGATGCCTACGTTATCAATTTCTTTTTTCTGACGAGGGAAAACGGATATCTACTTGCCACAACATGGTAGTAACCATTCACCTCTATCCGGAGACGGTTGCTCAGGCATCTGTTTGCAAATCCAAGCATTGGACCTTTCTTTTCGCAATATTGGGGCCATAAAACGGGAAATGCGAATCCAGGAAGCCAACACGGTACTATTCATCTATTAAGGCTAACTATATCACCCGTATCTCGCGGATGACGGGTACTACTACCTTTGCATAGCATTCGATCTCTTTCCTGAAGATCCGATAAGTAGGCAATAAAGCAGCCGACACTCTGTGTCTCACATCATGTCAAACAAGAACAGAGACGTTCAATCAACGCCCGGACCCTATTTCTATATCCTACATCAATGTCAAATAAGAACAGAGACGCTCAGAATTCTATGTCAGAGCCTGGAGGCAAAACGTAAGAATAAGAATATACATTTACAGCTTGGAGTGGCTGCGCGAGAATACTGATTGGATTGAGCTCGGAAGGGTCGGTGGGAATTGATCCGGAGGGTCAGCAGAGCACAAACAGACAACGATATCTTGCAGCACGGTATACTGTCAATTTCCAAACGCCTACCCGAAGACAGTCGCTATTAACTCGATGAACTAGATACAACCTTATTCTGAGTCTCAAAGGTGCAAGTCGCTTGTTCTCACAGATGGCTGATCAATGCTGTGTCTTCCTACCAACCAGTCCGACTTTATGGGTATACACGCGCGTCCGTTAGATTCAATAAGTCAGGTCCACATTTGATATCTTGAAGGTCTTTCAGCCAGGATCTATTCATCGCAACTTCGCGTTGTACAATGGTGCATTGCCCAACTACATTACAATCACAGAAGTATTTAAGCTGAGGAAAACCGCGCTTATCTTTTAGACGTCTAAAACCTCTGGAACGAGATGCCTCTCCCACTCCCTTTCAGCAAGCTTTCTCTTTCGGCATCCATTCTTTCCACTCTCTTATTTAATGCTGCCGCACAAACAGCTTCATCTCTTAATTGTACCGAGTTCTTTGTCCCTGTCAATATTTCGACGCAGACTTCTAAGCTCAATGTGACTGCTCCCTCCAGCCAAGCCGAGATGACGAGTCTTATCACTAGAATGACATGGGCGAACTCGAGTATAACTAACGATGTCAACCTTGGAACAACGGCTCTTAACGCGACTTATAAAATCTGGTCTCAGCTTTGTGTTCCGGATGGTTTTGGAGCAAATGGGACACTTGAGTTCACTATACATGGGTGAGCAACATACTTGCGATCTGTTTCTTTAAATCTAAGCATCTCTTTTATCGTAGGGGTACCGAGAATCATACATATTTCAGCCTTGGGAAAGATTCTCCTTTTAATTATGCCCAAGCTGCGGTACAAGCAGGTCATGCCATCCTCACCTATGATAATCTAGGTATGTGCCATTGCCTCACGTGTTGATGCAGTTCTCGCTAATATTCGGGTCTGTTCTTAAAGGTGCCGGCAAGTCGGATAAACCGGATGGAATTCAGGAAGTTCAGATATCCACAGAAACGGCGGTCGGAATTGCCCTCGTCGAACAGCTTCCTAGTGTTTTGAAATTTGGAAAGCTTGTCGGCGTTGGACACGCTCATGGAAGGTACGATTATGGATTATGGATTCAACTAGTCTCAAACTGTATTGATTAACCCATTTCTATCCTTTTTAGTGTAATCATGATGCAAATGCTTGCACAGCGAGGGAATCTGTTTGATGCAACTGTACTTACCAGCATCGCTTCATCCACGCTTGGAGCCACTACAGGTATCGCAGCAATGAATCTACAAATTGCATCGGAAAGTGCTCCCGAATTTCACGGTCAGTCTTTATTACAGATTTTCGCCGTATTTTATACGCCGGGTAGACTAACTTATCTCGCATAGAGGGTCTCTCATCGGCCTATACAGTCTCAGGTGGATGGACAAGTGACCAGACTACTTTCTACCACTTCCCATTCTTCGATGCAGGTGAAGGATCCGAGTCACATCCTTGATATGCTACTGACCTTTCGGTTCCACTTCTTGTACAGATGTTCTCGATGACCTGCATAGAGGAAGAGAGGTCATGGCACTAGGCATGCTTCTTACTTTGCCTGAAAACAGTCCAGCGTTAAACTACACCAACTCCGTTCTTGCTGTTACTGGTGACAGGGACTAGTAAGCCTCCATGATACCCAATGTTAAAGAAATACGCTTACCACGTCCTTGGATCTTTCTTTTTCAATGTCCCGACCACTCCACAGCTTTATGTGCGCAGGTAACTGCAACGTCACTACTAATGGCTTTGATTCTGCGCCAGCAGCGGTAGCTGGTCTGTTCCCTGCTGCTAAAGATTTTACTACTCACATTCCCGAGAACACCGGCCATTTCCTCAACTACCACCACAGTGCACCCCAGACGTTCGAGTTTATCCAAAACTGGATCAGTGATGCTCTTTGAAAGCTGATTCCGACTTGCCAGAAAGAGAAAGCAATATTATTATTCTTTTAACTTAAATTTATTAGGTTTCCTATTTTTCGATAAATTATTCTCTTTAATATTTCATTAGTGCTGTAGTAGCTCCACGCATTCATCAAAATTTCATATAAAGTTGCAGATATACGTCGGCCTGTCATCGGCCTCTCTTCCTGCACTTTGGAACTAGTAGGATCGCTGAGGAGGGGCTCATTAGAGATGAGGGAATGGGACCCTCCCCTCTTATATCACCAAGTCTTCAGGTTGAGCCCCATTGTAATCATTGGTTCATGATCGCAATCTGGAAAAGATCGAGCTCTCGTTTGGGTGGCATCTTACAGAACTTGATAAATTCTTGTCATATAAACATTCTGTCAACTGTAGAGTCACGTACAAGCTCTGGCTTACATGCTAATGGTTATGGGGTCACCGTACCGAAGGATCGATGTGAGATCTGAAGTCAAGATAGAAAACTGGGAGATCGCGTGGCTCTTGAAGGACTCTTCTTAGACCTAAGTCGTTGGGTTGCAGTTTCATCTTTTGTTGACTACATGCATCGTGTGTACAGGGTTTTGCAGGTCGCAGGTTTCGCATCCGGCTGGTCAGGTTCTCCATGGATAGAACTGTACGGCCCGATGCTCCGATGTCGAAGCCCACCGTATAACCTGTCCTCACTAGCCTCGTTCCTATATAAGAAGTTGAACGCCAGTGCTATTCTGGATCCTCAAGACGGTTATTAGAAAGTCTAGTAAAAGATACTGATAAACACGACAGCTTACTACTCACCTGCACACCTTTTAGCTAGATTATGAATTGGAAGTCAGCCATCGCAGCGCGTGGCATACGATATCGTTATTTTACAGCCGTTACTGTTGCCGAGGGTGTTGTGATTTTGACGCAGATAAGATGAATAATAAAATAATACTTGAAAAAACCGTCAGTTGGACTTTAGCAAGGACGAGACCTTTGTAAACTCCGGCCTCGTAATTACATTGCGAATACCTCGCAAGTTCTATGGCCGCAGCCTAGACCTTGCTGCTAACATGCCTTCAAGACTGTCTCCGTAAAGCTCTGTGCCAAGCATTTTCTACTTAAACCATATTTAATTTTTGGTGGTTTGGTTAGATTACTTGGAAGCGCTTTGAATAAATCACCGGGGCACCGTGTATCCATTTATTTATTTATCTACATCATTCTTCAAACCTCGATTTGGGCTTTGCGACTTTGTGAGCTCACGATATTCTGAATTTTCAATAAATAAGAATAATTTACTACCTAAGCAGTGTTACATCAGTTGAATGACGAGGGGGAAACCGACCGTGGTATGTCTGAAGTAAGGATGACGTTGAGGCCAACCCGGAACATACCAACGTGGAGCAGAAAAAACGCAATAACTATGCAGGTGGAAGGAACAAACTCATGGAAAATGAAACACAACAACGAAAAGCAAATAAAATAAAAGAATCCAAAGAAGAAATTGTTCATAGTCCACAAGCCTTACTAAATAACATCGGGTTGGTATGGTGTGTGAAACCATTGGAAGCCAATTTGTGTCCACTTGCTGTTCAGCCAATGGAAACCGTCCCAGATGCGGTGAATCCAGTAAATGTAACCATTAGGGATACAAGAGATAGCTGGCGTGGGAAGGTAGTGAGGTATGTATTGCGGCACATACTGAGTAATAAACTTTGTGACATTCCACCGGTTTCTCCTGTCGCGTCGCTCATATTTCTGAGAAGAATCGTTGAGAGTGATGTGGATATTATTATATGAATCCGTCGTAGTGGTGTTAGAAACATTATGGGAATTGGTGGTAGTGGAGCTATCATTGGTGGTGGAAGAATGATAATCACCGGAAACATTGTTGATGTTGTCGGGAGAAGAATTGGGATCAGTACCAAGACTCGAAGAGCAGTTGGGTAATTCATCGATGGTCGAAACGACGCCTTTCCTGGGTAAGCTCGGCAAGTCTGCAAATAAATACCAGGTAAGATACTGCTCACAAGGTTGCAGATATCCTGCCAATCATGCTTTTACTACGATGATTGACCGGAAGGCTTTTCAGAGCCTCGAACTCTTTTCCAAGCTCGAGTCCTTTTGAGTCGCGTACGTTGATACACTTGTTGAAGAGTGAAGTTATTTCTTGACTGAGATCAGATCCATCTAAGATCCGTAGTAGTCAGCGGAGTCCTAGATATTCACTGGACAAACGCACCAGATTTATCATGAGAAATGTGCTGAATGACATCATGAGGCGCTGAGCGCTGAGCTTGGGCCAGTAGAAGATGTGGGACGCACCGAATCGACTCCAATGACCGTGTTAATCGGCTCCAGACTGGCAAGTGACACATCAACGTCGCTGAGCGCACTGTTGCGATTCAAGATAGAACTCGTCAAGTAGTGCCAGCATACGAGATCTGAAGATAATAATGTCAATGTGACAGGATAGCCAGAGAGCAGAACATGACACACCGAGTAGTTCTCCTGGTAATTCCGTCAGTGACGGGTTTGAGGTGGGGATCTTCTGTGGTAGCCGTGACATCAGAAACGGTATCATTCGCGGATTCAACAAGGATTCAACAAGTGTACTGACGCTGAGAGTGAATGGCAATAGTGAGGACATGGTTGATGAACAAATGGAGCTGTTATCGATGGCTGTTAAAGATCAGGAAACGTGTAGGCGCTCCTATCCGCGGGTTGTTTTAAGAAAACTCCTGTTTATGGTGACCTCGCACTAAACACCCACTTTACTTCAATCATGAATAGCGGAAGATCTCCAAGGGTGAAAGTGCAGAAAGAAGTTAGTGAGGGTCCCCGGTATGTAGATGAACACATGGAATTAGCGAGGCCGGCAAATCGCTCACTGTGCAGTGTGACCGGACCGGGAAGTCGATGCCTTCCGGTCCAAACAGGTTCACATCGGTGACCGACCGAGGTGAAAATTGCATGTAACGACGATGAAGCGAATCGGAAGTGGGTCACCGCAAGCGTGGCAATTACGAGGCCTGGAATGGCTCAACAACTGTTACCGGGCTGAGGAAGAGGCTTGCGTGTAAAGACGATGAAGTCAAGTGGGCCACCGCGAGCGTGGCGAGTACGAGGCCTGGAATGGGCTCACAAACTGTTACTGGGCCGAGGAAGTCACAGAGGCTTCTGATCCAGGACCACACGCACTCGGGTGTAAGAAGCCAGAGTTTCCGATGCCTGATGGTAAATAAAAGGTCTTGACAAGACCACATCGGTGACCGACCGAAGCAAAAAGTTGCGTGTAAAGACGATTCCTCCTTTCAGTCGGCCTCGTAATTTCTCCTTTCAATCGGCCTCGTAATTCCTTCTTGGCCTGGTGATAGGTCAACTCATGAATTGATTGCCACTCTGACCCGATTGATTACCAAGGGATTATCACTAAAGAGATCTAACTACACCAGATCTCGATAACATGTATCCTTGTGATGAGTTGACGGAGGGTTCCTTCGGAAACTACCTGCGAAGTTTAAACGGTTCCTGTCTATAAAACCTATTGATAGATTGGTACCACGGAAGTGTTAATGACTTTAAATTTCAGTAGCGCACTAGTACTCCTTGAACAGCCTCGTTTTTAAAAAGTCCTGGCTACGCCGCAGTGACATTGTCGAAATAGTCCCTTGAGGACATGGGAAGAGGCCGAAGCTGGACCGATCCTTTGTGCACACAAGTCGTAACGTATAGGAAACCAATGCTGTGAATCCTAATGAAATTTCTTCGTTTTTTTCAACGGGAGAGTGCCAGATATTCTTATAATTCAGAGATTTAAACCCTTTCCATAATTTACAGTGACACAATTGGAGAATTAAAATCCAACACTAACGCAAATCGTCAATAGCTCTGTAAGCTCACACTTGCTGTCAGGTCCGAATGGCAGAAATACAGCAAGTCACGGAAAAGATCCCGTTATGATGGCGGCTGCTTGACAATCGTGAATACGGGTCAGCGGTACTTTGCACAGTCAAAAGTGGGTCACACAAGTTCTCCTTTGGAAATGTTCACGGTATAAATATTGACCTAAGTATTGGCTTTCAATACTCATTATCCTCTTCTACTACTGCAGCGTATCTATCGTCATGAAGCAATCCATTCTAGCTATCTTCTCAGCTCTCGCGGTCCTGGTCACTTTGACTGCTGCTGCGAGTACTGGGGGACATGGCGGAGGCTCCGGATCTACTGGCAACAATTCTATCGATTGGAACGCACATAAGTGGCTGGCTCCTTCCTCTACCGACTCTCGCGGTCCTTGTCCTGGCCTGAACACGTAGGCATTGTTTCTTGAGAAACCTATGGTTAAAGCGGACTGAAAATTATTTGCGTTCTAGTTTAGCAAATCATGGTTTCCTTCCTCGTAATGGGAAGAACATTACGGTTGAGATGATTCTCGACGCGATCCATCGTGAGTCTTCCAAATCGTGTAATTTCATCGTTGATCCCTCGAGCAATTTACTCATCCGGTCGATTGTTTTCCAAAATGAAAAAGAGGGCTTTAACGTCGATCCAACCAGCGATGTCATTCGTCTCGCAGCAAAACTTGGTTTGTTGACGACTGATAACCTCGCTATGTCTCTAGAAGAGCTCGCGCTGTGAGTTGCACCTGGAGTTTTAATCTATAAAACTGTATTGCTAACTTCATTTTTCTCTAATGACGAATCGACACGCCTGTTTTATATCTTTGAAGTCACGGTACACTCGAGCATGACGTCTCCCTTTCCCGCTCAGACGTCTTTCCCGACGGCTCTGGTGACAACATTCATTTCAACGAGACTGTGTTCACTACGTTGGCTCAAGCAAATCCAGGTAGGTCGTTAGTCCATCTATCCATCCTCCACGGGTCCAAACTTGGATATCATATTATTTGCGACCTAATTATTTGCCGTGATATTCTCCTGATACAGGATCGGATGTCTACAACGTCACTTCCGCTGCTGCCACGATGGACAAACGACTCGCTTTGGATAAGATCGAAAACCCTGGATTGACCAACACCGTCAAAGAGTTCTTCATCAGAGCAGTGGAGAGTTCTTTTTATTTGAGCGTTATGGGCGATCCGATCAAGGGTGTTGCTAAGAAAGAGTGCGTTTTGATTCGAAATAAACCCTTACCCTTTATCTCAATTGGCATTTTCTATATATGAAGATTCGTTCAAATCTTCTTCCGCGAAGAACGTTTGCCGATCGCGGAAGGTTGGACTCGTCCCACTTCCTTGATCACGACCGACTTGCTCGGGAATCTGGTCGGTCAGATCCAAGAGTCGTCTCATTGGAGTCCGAGCGGTGAAGTTGTTTGTCCGTGGATTAGGCTGCAGCCTGAAGGGTCCTTGACTGCCCTCTGAGGGATCTGTTACGATTGTGTCAGAGGGATTTTGATATCGGTTTTTTGGTTGGTTATATATTTATGATTTGTCCTGCTTATGTATCTGGATAATTTGATTATTTAACTGTTAAAAGGTCTTCATCTGATCGTATCAATGTACCCAGACGAAGTGTTTGAGATGAAGGGATATACTAGAGAAAGTGCCGGATGCCAAGACAGAGAAGTTTAAAAGAGCACCCGTGGTAGCACTGACATTGCTATACCGGTAGTACTTTGCCACCGCCCATGTTCTAATACGCCTGGCATATAGCCGCCGTGGCTAAGGCCGACCGGTATATATATACGGTATATATATATGGGTTCTCATGAGGAGCCTGGAAAAAAATAATAAATAATAAGATTAATGACAGCCGTGTCACCCCCCTGTGACAACCCTCCCCCAGTGATCTCAATCTTTATACATCGGCTAAATTTATATTAGATCTAGCCCTATATCGTTCGCTTCATCGCTTCAGTCGCTCCCTTTCCACTGGCCCTCCATTCCGCTATCTTGTATAGCTATACACCCGTATCACTGTAGTTACATCTGACCCAGTATAGCTATACATCTGACCCAATATAGTCATATATCTGACCCTATATAGCTATATATTTGACCCAGTATAGCAATACATCTGAGCCAGTATAGCAAGAGATCTGACCCAGTATAATGATACTGGTATAGGTATACATTTGACCCAGAATTTAGTGACACCAGCATAGATATACAATCTACCTAGTATAGATATACATGCTGGCCTAGTATAGATGTACAACCAACCCAGTATAGTCATATGTCTGACCCAGTATAGTTATACATGCTAGTATAACTAATCATTTGATGCCAGTATGGCTATACATCTGCCCCAGCATAGATACACAATTTGACCCGGTATAGCTATACAACCAACCCATGTGGCTACCCAGCTGATGCTGGTAAAGCTATACATGCCAGTACAGCTAATCATTTGATGCCAGTATGGCTATACATATGACCTGACATAGCTATACATATGACACATTATAGATATACAATTGACCCAGCTAGATATACAGATGAACCAATAGATATACATATGGTTCAACATAGATATACATGTGGTCCAACATAGATATACATATGGTCCAGCATAGATATACCACAAGTCCACTATAGCTACACTTCTGACCCAATATATTGTACAAGCAACCCAGGATAGCTAATCATTTGATGCCAGTATGTATGGCTATACATATGACCCAGCATAGATATACCACAAGTCAAGTATTACAATACTTTTGACCCGATATATTGTACAACCAACCCAGTATAGCTATACACATGACCCAACATAGCTATACACATAGTTATACTTCTGAAATATATTTCAACCAACTCATTATAGCTTTACAACCAGCCCATGACTACTCAGCTGATACATAAGATGACCCAGCATAAATATACAGATAACCTAGTATAGTTATTGAACCACCTATTTCTTACATCTCGTTCTTGGCACTGATGACAACTGCTTCATTATATATCCTTCAATTTAAGAGGGCAGTATGTTGGGTGTATGATGGATGATCATGGTGGCATGGTCTTATAAGTGGCAGAATGTTGTAGATGCACAGCATAGTCCCAATGAACTTGAGCTTGTTGCAAAGCACACGCCTCTAGTCCTTCTGCTAGTATCTCATCAACTCTAATCCCATAATATGTTCCTCCTATTGAATGCATTCCATCCTTACCTGGTATCTTAGAGATCCACCATTCTGCCTTCTACAGTGCATACTCCTCTATTTGACAAAGTTTCTTGGACAAGAGAAGCACTCCTTCCCACCAGTGAAGCATTTGGGCCTTCACTTTACACCACTCTGATATACTGGCCCCTGATGTAGATATACTGGCCACCTCATAGAGATATACAGGTCACCCCATAGAGATATACAATGTGACTCACCCCGATATGAAGATATTACAGGATCTGACATCCCGATGAGAGCTATAACAGTCACCCCATTGAGATATACTGGCACCTGTAGAGATATATTGGTCACCCTGTAGAGATATACTGGTCACCCCATAGAGATATACCAGTCTGACTACCCCTGGCATAGAGATATACCAGCACCTGTGGAGACATACTGGTCACCCTATATAGATATAACAGTCACCCCATAGAGATATACTGGCACCTGTAGAGATATACTGGTCACCCCATTATGAGGCTGACTGAAGGAAGGACTTGTCTTTACTAAACCCTGTCACTTAGCATTTCTTGTGACACTCCCATTAGGCAAATCTTATCACATTCTTATTGTGATAAATTGATGCCTAATGCTGACTTGCCAGAGCTGTCAGATCCAGCATGTCACACAACGCTGTTCTGTAGAGTGGCCTTATGGACCACCTTGTACTTACCATTTGAAGCAATGGCCCACTTTCTTTAATAGAGATATACCAGTCACCCATAGAGATATACCTGTCACCCATAGCGATATACCGGTACATCCCATAGAGATATACCAGTGCCTGTAGAGATATAATGGTTATCCCATAGAGATATACAGGTGTAGAGATATACTAGTCACCCATAGAGATATATTGATATTTGTTTGATCTGCTCATAGGAAACATAAAGGAACAACCAGAGTATGAAAGTTGGGATGGAAAGAGAGTGGAAGACATGACCAAGTGGCAGACACGAGGATGATTCACATGCTCAACAAGAAAAAGACCAGTAAAGAAATAGTGGGTGTTCCCACTGGTAAGGCTCCAACCATACTATTGAATAAAGTTATATCATGTTACATAGCTCAAGGTTAACAGGTAGTAACTGTTATTACGAGGCTGACCGAAGGAAGGACTCGTCCTTACTCAATCCCTATTGCTTAGTTGATTGTGGTTAGTTCCATTAGGGCCCCATATCACGCGTCTTATCTTTACAGCTTACAGCCTTGTACCTGCCACGTGCAGCGATGGCCTACTTCTTGATAACATGTTACTAACAGATATGAGGTCGGAGGACTCCAAGGAGGTCCAAGCCAAGCCTTACCATGTGACATTCAGCATGTTTTGTAATGTTTGGCAAATCCAGGTGAGGCCGGCCGGTAGTTCAACGTGTCACTCTATCAACTTCCTCTGCATAATTATCAAACCTTTTACAAACAAAATAGACTTGCATATACATCATGTTCTTGCTTCAACTCACTGTCCAAAATTGTCCAAAACATAGAACAAGCCCAACATATCCATACTACCAGTCTCCACTACGAGTTTCCTCTTTGCTTTATAGCGCTTTTCATAAATATACCGAAAAAGGAAATTTTTCGATCATGGAGCTCACCTTACGGAGCTCATCGGGCCTTTGGCAAATCATCGGCAGCTTCCCATTCGGCGATGATACGGCTCATAGCTTTGCTTCTCCCAAAAAGGCAAGCTGTGCTCATTTTGTATTGAGCAAAGGTGGTGACAAACAAACAATCATGTTTATGTAGCGAATGAAAACGAGGGAAGACGTCATAATGGTCTAGAACACGGGGAATTCCATGGAATTCCTGCCTCCTCAGCCGCGGCGGTTTTCTGGATGCCAGAATTCGGTTCGATCTGTTAAGCCGACTTAAGCCGAGTGAGCTTATAGGTGAGCTCCACAATCGAAAATTTTGGTTTTTCCGTATATTTATGAATTTTGCTGTAAACAGAAGCAAATGAACAACACAGGCAAGCTCAGGTAAATTTTTAAGACAAGTGAGTGTCGCAATTTGTTCATTTTGGAAGCCTCAATAATTTCAACGTCGATCTATTTGGATGGTTTCATGTTCATGGTGTAGCTATCAGTGTCTTGGGCCTTTACTTCTATATTACAATTATTTCCGTTACATGGGGTATGTTTTCTTGTTTTTCTATTGTCGTAACAAATTTCTTAAGATATGGAAAGCTCAAATTCTTCCCAGATTGATTTCTTCTGCATCGAGTCTGGCCATTCCACTTTTTTCAATATCACCGCTCTCATACATTGCACATGTGGTTAAACCACATTAAACACGTCATTTGTGCTCATCCGTTTACAGTTTTTGTGGAAGGTATTACAGGAAAATCATTTTGCTTTGTATGTCTTCGATGTTTTTTTTTTAATTTATGCGTATAAAAAAATGACTGTTATATACACCACTATCTCACAGATGAAAACTCACCTTGTTGATTAACATCGTGTACTCTCAAACTTTTGGTCTGATGCCCGCTTTCGTGCTCGTATCGATGTTCCCATGTTAGAAATGTCTCAAGATATGGATAGCTCAAATACTCTTCTCAGATTGATTTCTTCTGCATCGAGTCCAGCCATTCCACTTTTTTTAATATTGCGATTCCCATATATTGCACATGCGACTAGACTGCTTTAAACACGTCATTTGTGCTCATCCATGTACATTTTTTGTGAAAGATATACATGAAAATTCATTCCGCTTTGGACGTCTTCAATGGTTTGTCCAATTTATGCATATAAAACAATGACAGTTATATGAATGGTGACACTCCACACCACTATCTTACAGATAAAAACTCAGCTTATGAAACGACGCCATGTACCATCAAACTTCTGACACTTGCCTTCGTGCTTTTATCAGTATTCTTGATGATGATACAGTTCAATCGTTGAGCCTAAGTGCAACGATACATCTTCAAGTCGATGTCATCACCTGGTAGGTGTACAGCACTGTCCATTAATCCCTCATTGACCCGTATTTTGAAGGAGATCCTTCAGAATCAGAAGTTGGGCACGGTTCTGGCGCTTTGAAGAGAAAAAACCCGATGTGCTGACAGGTGACACGTCTTAATTTACTATCAATCTTATCATCAAAACTCATGTTTATTGTTTATGTAGACGCATCACCCAGCAATGAATGGTCACTCCTTCTCTAGAAGTGCAGGACCTCACTTTTGAACATCAGCCTAACAATGCCGATGACAACCTGGATCAAACACGTTCTGGGCTCACATAGTCAAACAAACTAACACTACACCCATCACCTTGACTGCCACTCGTTCAGTACCAGCTGGACAACCGGTATTGATATACTGGATCTGGGCTGGGCAACTGGTATTGATATACTAGATCTGGGCTGGGAGACTGGTATTGATATACTGGATCTAACGTCATTGTGGATTGATTTGTGGACTTGGGAAGCGACCACTGGGATGCCAGCTGTAATTGAATCAACCTGAAATGAAATGTGGGTCCAGACATAGGCACGTTGCTGGATAGGGAGAGTTCTGCAGTTGCTGGACTTTCGACATAAGATGGGACCAGGCTCTGATCAATTGTGAGGCTGTCAAAGGTAAGCTGTAGTTGGTTTAATGTGTCGTCAAGTACAGGCTGGTCAGCTTTGCTAAGATTACTTGTTCTAGACCTGAGATCAAAGAATGGAGGGGTTGGGATCTGTTCACTGAATATCGTGTCTGATCTGGTCAGTACTTATATTACAATATGACTCGACAGGGCTACAAACACAGCTTACCAAATGCCAGATGACGTTCAGAATACTCTTGGGTTCCTAGAGGTTTAAATTCCTTCAGCGAAAGTTTACAGAACATGAGGCTGGGCTCTTTTATCTAAGGTGCTACAAGCTCATGCCCATGACAGAGCTCCAGCGAGCAACCAAAGGTAATAAATATACTGGATTTGGGCTTACCGTATCTGGGCTTGGCAACGGGTATTGATATACCGTATCTGGTCTTGGCAACGGGTATTGATATACCATATTTGGGCTTGACAACCGGTATTGATATACTGTATCTGGGCTGGGCAACCGGTATTGATATACTGGATCTGACATTGGTGGACTTGAGAAGCAGCCAGTAGATGAATGTCCTGGAGAAGATAAGCTTACCTGTTATACCTCAAACCCACTACACCCATCACCTCGACTGCCACTCATTCAGTACCACCTGGGTAACCAGTATTGATATACTGGATCTGGGCTTGGCAACCGGTATTGATATACTGTATCCAGGCTGGGCAACCGGTATTGATATACTGGATCTGACATTGGTGGACTTAAGAAGCGACCAGTAGATAAATGTCCTGGAGAAGATAAGCTTACCTGTTATGCCTCAAACCCACGACACCCATTACCTCAAACTTATTCAGTACCAGCTGGGCAACCTGCATTGATATACTGGATCTGGACTGGGCAACCAGTATTGATATACTGGATCTGACTAGGCAACCAGTATTGATATACTGGATCTGACATCGACTCGGGATGCAACCAATATTATTGAATCAACCCAAAATAAAATGTGGGCTCACCAGACAAAGGTGTTTTGCTGGACAGGGAGAGTTCTACAGTTGCTGGAGTTTTGAAACGAGATGGGACCAGGCTCTGACCAATTGAGAGACTGTCAAAGCTAAGTTGTAGTTGGTCAAATGTGTCGTCAAGTAAAGGCTGGTCAGCCTTTGCTGAGATTCCTTGTTCAATTGTAGACCTGAGATCAAAGGATGGAGGGGTTGCGATCCAGCAAGCAACCAAGGACTGGAGCTCCTTTATCTAAAGTGCTACAAGCTCGTGCCCGTGACCGAGCTCCAGCGAGCAACCAAAGATAAATGTCCTGGAGCTCCTTTATTTAAGGTGCTACAAACTCGTGCCCGTGACCGAGCTCCAGCGAGCGACCAAAGATAAATGTCCCAGAGAAGGTAGTAGTAAGGATGAAAGGAAGACGTGTCAGCATTTGCCAGCTGGCAGTCACATGCAAGTCACATGACTTGTGGATTAATATGATTCCACCCTTATAGCAATACTGGTCTGAATGCCTGCTCACCCATATTTTTATACTGCTTAAAGTCATATAGCAATACTAGCCCAAAGGTTTACTTGCCTGTGTTCTTTACTTCAATGTGATTCCACCTGTATAGCAATACTGGTTTGAATGCCTACTCACCCATATAATAATACTGGTCCCAAAGGCTTGCTTGTCCATATCGTTAACTTCACAATTAGTGTGTTCCACCTGTATAGTGATACTGGGCTGAATGCTTACTCACACATATTTTTATATCACTTGAAACCATATAGTAATACTGGCCCAAAGGCTTACTCATATATTCATATCACTTGCCTTCAAGATACGAGTCCACCCATAAGTATAACAATACGCCGCTGGCCTAAGGCCTCACCTGTACTAATTGTTTTCTGGATGTGTGTGGTTCCACCCACATAGCAATACTGCTCTGAATGCTTACTCACCCACATACATATATTGTTTCAATTGAAGATTTTTTGCTCATCATTTAAATTGGTACTAATGAAATACCAGTATACAACATCATGAGGGTTAAACATTCCCTATCAGTCTACAGAGCAACGTTGGAGAAGTAGAGTGGAAACTGATGTGCACAGATGAGGCAAGGTATAGCAATGTGGGACGGTGGGAAAGGGTAATCCTGAGATCGGGCACAAGAATCAGATAGCTATTCTGGCATCACTAAATCCTAGGTCACATGTATAGCTATACCAGTATCAGTATAATGGGTCAGATCTCTTGCTATACTGGCTCAGATGTATTGCTATACTGGGTCAAATATATAGCTATATAGGGTCAGATATATGACTATATTGGGTCAGATGTATAGCTATACTGGGTTAGATGTAACTACAGTGATACGGGTGTATAGCTATACAAGATAGCGGAATGGAGGGCCAGTGGAAAGGGAGTGACTGAAGCGATGAAGCGAACGATATAGGGCTAGATCTAATATAAATTTAGCCGATGTATAAAGATTGAGATCACTGGGGGAGGGTTGTCACAGGGGGGTGACACGGCTGTCATTAATCTTATTATTTATTATTTTTTTCCAGGCTCCTCATGAGAACCCATATATATATACCGTATATATATACCGGTCGGCCTTAGCCACGGCGGCTATATGCCAGGCGTATTAGAACATGGGCGGTGGCAAAGTACTACCGGTATAGCAATGTCAGTGCTACCACGGGTGCTCTTTTAAACTTCTCTGTCTTGGCATCCGGCACTTTCTCTAGTATATCCCTTCATCTCAAACCCTTCGTCTGGGTACATTGATACGATCAGATGAAGACCTTTTTAAAAGTTAAATAATCAAATTCTCCAGATACATAAGTAGGACAAATCATAAATATACAACCAAACCAAAAAACCGATATCAAAATCCCTTTGACACAATCGTGACAGATTCCTCAGAGGGCAGTCAAGGACCCTTCAGGCTGCAACCTGATCCACGGACAAACAACGTCACCGCTCGGACTCCAATGAGACGACTCTTGGATCTGACCGACCAGATTCCCGAGCAAGTCAGTCGTGATCAAGGAAGTGGGACGAGTCCACCCTTCCGCGATCGGTAAACGTTCTTCGCGGAAGAAGATTTGAACGAATCTTTATATAGAAAATGCCAATTGAGATAAAGGGTAAAGGGTTTATTTCGAATCAAAACGCACTCTTTCTTAGCAACACCCTTGATCGGATCGCCCATAACGCTCAAATAAAAAGAACTCTCCACTGCTCTGATGAAGAATTCTTTGACGGTGTTGGTCAATCCAGGGTTTTCGATCTTATCTAAGGCAAGCCGTATGTCCATCGTAGCAGCAGCGGAAGTGACGTTGTAGACATCCGAACCTGTATCAGGAGAATATCACGGTAAATAATCAGGCCGTAAGTTATATGATATCCAAGAAAAACGCGGTTTGGACATGTAGGATGGATGGATGGACTAGCGACCTACCTGGATTGGCTTGAGCCAACGTAGTGAACACAGTCTCGTTGAAATGAATGTTGTCACCAGAGCCGTCGGGAAAGACGTCTGAGCGGGAAAGGGAGACGTCATGCTCGAGTGTACCGTGACTTCAAAGATATAAAACAGGCGTGTCGATTCGTCATTAGAGAAAAATGAAGTTAGCAATACAGTTTTATAGATTAAAACTCCAGGTGCAACTCACAGCGCGAGCTCTTCTAGAGACATAGCGAGGTTATCAGTCGTCAACAAACCAAGTTTTGCTGCGAGACGAATGACATCGCTGGTTGGATCGACGTTAAAGCCCTCTTTTTCATTTTGGAAAACAATCGACCGGATGAGTAAATTGCTCGAGGGATCAACGATGAAATTACACGATTTGGAAGACTCACGATGGATCGCGTCGAGAATCATCTCAACCGTAATGTTCTTCCCATTACGAGGAAGGAAACCATGATTTGCTAAACTAGAACGCAAATAATTTTCAGTCCGCTTTAACCATAGGTTTCTCAAGAAACAATGCCTACGTGTTCAGGCCAGGACAAGGACCGCGAGAGTCGGTAGAAGAAGGAGCCAGCCACTTATGTGCGTTCCAATCGATAGAATTGTTGCCAGTAGATCCGGAGCCTCCGCCATGTCCCCCAGTACTCGCAGCAGCAGTCAAAGTGACCAGGACCGCGAGAGCTGAGAAGATAGCTAGAATGGATTGCTTCATGACGATAGATACGCTGCAGTAGTAGAAGAGGATAATGAGTATTGAAAGCCAATACTTAGGTCAATATTTATACCGTGAACATTTCCAAAGGAGAACTTGTGTGACCCACTTTTGACTGTGCAAAGTACCGCTGACCCGTATTCACGATTGTCAAGCAGCCGCCATCATAACGGGATCTTTTCCGTGACTTGCTGTATTTCTGCCATTCGGACCTGACAGCAAGTGTGAGCTTACAGAGCTATTGACGATTTGCGTTAGTGTTGGATTTTAATTCTCCAATTGTGTCACTGTAAATTATGGAAAGGGTTTAAATCTCTGAATTATAAGAATATCTGGCACTCTCCCGTTGAAAAAAACGAAGAAATTTCATTAGGATTCACAGCATTGGTTTCCTATACGTTACGACTTGTGTGCACAAAGGATCGGTCCAGCTTCGGCCTCTTCCCATGTCCTCAAGGGACTATTTCGACAATGTCACTGCGGCGTAGCCAGGACTTTTTAAAAACGAGGCTGTTCAAGGAGTACTAGTGCGCTACTGAAATTTAAAGTCATTAACACTTCCGTGGTACCAATCTATCAATAGGTTTTATAGACAGGAACCGTTTAAACTTCGCAGGTAGTTTCCGAAGGAACCCTCCGTCAACTCAAAAAAAGGGGGGTATACAAAAAGTCGCGGGGTATACAAAAAGTTGCGGGGGGTATACAAAAAGTTGCGGGGGGTATACAAAAAGTCGCGGGGGGTATACAAAAAGTTCACATGGAGTCATGTCATAAAGTTCATGTGAAATTTTAAAAAATGTCGGCCTATTTTTGGCCTGTTTTCTATGCTGTCCCAAATGCTGCAAAAATCATTTCCCCCGAATTCTAATGCTATCCCCCGTATCAAGAATGAGCTCCCCCGTATTGAAATGAGCTCCCCCGTATTGGAATCATTAATAATATGGTAGCTTGCTATCGGCAAACTATCGGCATAGTACCGGCATTGTAAATTGAATAGAGTGGACTTTAATTTTCGAACTCCACATCAATTTGGTCATTATCTAAGCCAAACAGAGACCGACTTGGCGCAGGTGGCTGTGTCGTTTTTGGTAAAATTTGACCCACGCTAGCGGAAACCCAAACTTTTGAAGTTCATATTACCTTTGATCTCACTGTAACTGGGAAACGGCGCCGTCTCATCTGGGATATTTTGGGAACTTCCACGCCACTCAAATGGTTCGATGTCATTGACCTTTATTTGGGTAATAACAGCTACATCTACCATTGTTGGCGGCATTCTTCTGTTCAACCGAGTGCGCTACATCCAAAGGATTGACTACAGGTCAGTATATCTTTGTGAGTTTTTTATGTTGCGTAGGTCAGACTGAGTGCATAGGAAATCTCAAATACAACTGAATTTATGGAGCAGCTCGCCATAGGGCTCATCCACAACATTTTATTTAGCTTAGAAATGACCCTTTTTTTAAGCAAGCATAGGAGGTAGCTGTTCATCCAGTGAACACGCTGCAACCATTATAGCTCGGGTGCAGGGGTCAGGACCCTACTTTAAATGACCCATTTTTCAATAGCCCACTGGGTCCCAATGTCAGAATGGCTATTTTTCTGACACCTCAATAGACCACATCTGCAACAAAGATATCTTAAAAATGGAGCTACAGATATAATGAAGGAAAACTAGTTAATTTCTCACTAAATAAAAACAACCAAAAATCTGCAGATATGGTCTACCGTCTGACTTCTTTTTGTTTTAGCCCATATTTTTGTTTTTCTGAGCAGGGTCATCACATTTCTCATTGCAGACACACTAATGATAAAGAATAATGTATAGATCATCAATACTAAAAGTTGGAGTGTTACTTGAGAAGTAAATTTTGATCAGGAAAGTAGGTCTCAATGCTGCTTGTCAATATCTTGTCTCACTCTCATGATGTTTTCATTTTACTGACAATTGTGACTTGCCAACACCTATAGAGTCAATGAATAGATGATTCACAGTGTGTACTCGAATTGGGCACCATAAACACAAATTTTCTACCAGGCCTTTTAAGCTCAGATCCATTCAAGTCTAATTTTTAAGGGAAGGTGGGACCCTCCAAAACTCCCATTGCAGATCTCTATTAAAAAATACCCTTGCAGAACTTGAAAGTAATACAAGTTGTTAATGTGTACCAATTGGGGTTTTTGTCAGTAATCCTCTCTTGTTCTGAAAATATACGTAAACATGTGTAATTTGAGTTTTGTGCTACATGTAGACTCAGTGTGGTAGAGCACATAAATGAAATTTCAACATAGGAAAAAGCCTGAAGTATGCACTGGGGAAAAGAAAAGAAAAAGAAAACAGACACAAAAAATGTGACTCTGATCAGTCACTAAGCTCTGGAGAATTTTGATACTGTGTTGCATAAACTACTTACAATGCAAAGATTAACTAGCTTATAACATACTGCTATGACTAGAATTTAGCTGGTTCAAAATTCAGAGCATATTGTAAGCTGGGTCTTATTAAATCCGGGGTTTTATTCAAAACGGGGGCGATATTTAATACGGAGGATGATATTTAATACGGGGGTCATATTAGAAATCGGGGCAAATTTATTACGAAATCGGGTGCTATTTTTGCAGCAAAGTGCCCAGCATAGTTTTCAACGGCATACCCTCGGTAGATTCGAGCCAGTCGTTCGCAAGAGTACCAACAGTTTTGATCGACTGTCATTAAAATTTTGCAGAAGTGATTGGTTCGAGTCTACCCAACTGCTCTTCGAGTCTTGGTACTGATCCCAATTCTTCTCCCGACAACATCAACAATGTTTCCGGCGATTATCATTCTTCCACCACCAATGACAGCTCGACCACCAACAATTCCCATAATGTTTCTAACACCACTACGGCGGATTCATATAATAATATCCACATCACTCTCAACAATTTTCTTCTCAGAAACATGAGCGACGCGACAGGAGAAACCAGTGGAATGTCACAAAGTTTATTACTCAGTATGTGCCGCAATACATACCTCACTACCTTCCGGCGCCAGCTATCTTCTGTATCCCTAGTGGTTACATTTACTGGATTCACCGCGTTTGGGACGGTTTCCATTGGCTGAACAGCAAGTGGACACAGATCGGCTTCCAATGGTTTCATACACCATACCAACCCCGGACCCCAGATTTTTGCGTCCACATCTGGACGCACGCGTCAAATGCGTCCAAGGTGCGTCCAAGGTGCGTCCAAGATGCGTCCATTGATATATATTAGTTTTGATTTATATCAATTACATTAGACCGCATTCGCAAAGAGAATTCTGAAAGCTCCAACAATACAAAGCCCATTCAGTAAAGCTTAAAAAATGGCCAAATTTCTCTTTGCGAATGCGGTCTATTACGGACACTAGTCTATTTATGTACTTATTATAATTGAATATGTATTTTTAGGCTATACAATGCTGGATTTAGTCGAGTCTATGGACGCACTTTTGAGAAATTTGGACGCATTTCGAAAAATTTTGGACGCACCCTGAATAATTTTGGACACACTTTGGACGCACTGAAATCAAGTGCGTCCAAAGTGCGTCCAAGTGCGTCCAAATATGTCCAAAGTGCGTCCAAGGTGCGTCCAAAGTGCGTCCAGGTGCGTCCAGGTGCGTCCAGATTTTTGGACGCACTTGGACGCACTTGGACGCACTTTGGACGCACTTAAATTGAATGCATCCAAAATGTGTCCATAGTGTGTCCAAAATGTTTAAGTGCATCCAGAACCCTTCAGAGTGTGTCTGTAATTGAAGGTGATTCTTTTATTCTATTTCCTTTTCGTTTTGTGTTTCATTTTCCATGAGTTTGTTCCTTCCACCTGCATAGTTATTGCGTTTTTTCTGCTCCACGTTGGTATGTTCCGGGTTGGCCTCAACGTCATCCTTACTTCAGACATACCACGGTCGGTTTCCCCCTCGTCATTCAACTGATGTAACACTGCTTAGGTAGTAAATTATTCTTATTTATTGAAAATTCAGAATATCGTGAGCTCACAAAGTCGCAAAGACTAAATCAAGGTTTGAAGAATGATGTAGATAAATAAATAAATGGATACACGGTGCCCCGGTGATTTATTCAAAGCGCTTCCAAGTAATCTAACCAAACCACCAAAAATTAAATATGGTTTAAGTAGAAAATGCTTGGCACAGAGCTTTACGGAGACAGTCTTGAAGGCATGTTAGCAGCAAGGTCTAGGCTGCGGCCATAGAACTTGCGAGGTATTCGCAATGTAATTACGAGGCCGGAGTTTACAAAGGTCTCGTCCTTGCTAAAGTCCAACTGACGGTTTTTTCAAGTATTATTTTATTATTCATCTTATCTGCGTCAAAATCACAACACCCTCGGCAACAGTAACGGCTGTAAAATAACGATATCGTATGCCACGCGCTGCGATGGCTGACTTCCAATTCATAATCTAGCTAAAAGGTGTGCAGGTGAGTAGTAAGCTGTCGTGTTTATCAGTATCTTTTACTAGACTTTCTAATAAACGTCTTGAGGATTCAGAATAGCACTGGCGTTCAACTTCTTATTTAGGAACGAGGCTAGTGAGGACAGGGTGGGCTTCAACATCTGTGATCTTTCCAACATCGGAACATCCCGTAGAGTTCTATCATAGATGCAGGGAGAACCTGACCAGCCGGATGCGAAACCTGCGACCTGCAAAACCCTGTACACACGATGCATGTAGTCAACAAAAGATGAAACTGCAACCCAACGACTTAGGTCTAAGAAGAGTCCTTCAAGAGCCACGCGATCTCCCAGTTTTCTATCTTGACTTCAGAGCTCACATCGATCCTTCGGTACGGTGACCCCATTAGCATATAAGCCAGAGCATGTACGTGACTCTAGAGTTGACAGAATAAGAATTTATCAAGTTCTGTAAGATGCCACGCAATCGGAAGCTCGATCTTTTCCAGGTTGCGATCATGAACCAATGATTACAATGGGGGTCAACCTGAAGACTTGGTAATATAAGAGGGGAGGGTCCCATTTCCTCATCTCTAATGAGCCCCTCCTCAGCGATCCTACTAGTTCCAAAGTGCAGGAAGAGAGGCCGATGACAGGCCGACGTATATCTGCAACTTTATATGAAATCCTAATGAATGCGTGGAGCTACTAGAGCATTAATGAAATATTAAAGAGAATAATTTATCGAAAAATAGGAAACCTAATAAATTTAAGTTAAAAGAATAATAATATTGCTTTCTCTTTCTGACAGGTCGGTTTCAGCTTTCAAAGAGCACCACTGATCCAGTTTTGGATAAACTCGAATGTCTGGGGTGCACTGTGGTGGTAGTTGAGGAAATGGCCGGTGTTCTCGGGAATGTGAGTAGTAAAATCTTTGGCAGCAGGGAACAGACCAGCCACTGCCGCTGGCGCAGAATCAAAGCCATTAGTAGTGACGTTGCAGTTGCCTGCGCACATAAAGCTGTGGGGTTGTTAGTACATTGAAGAAAAAAAGGATTCAAGGACACGGTGGTCAGCACATATATTTAACAATGGATATCATGAAGGCTTACTAGTCCCTGTCACCAGTAACAGCAAGAACGGAGTTGGTGTAGTTTAACGCTGGACGGTTTTCAGGCAGAGTAAGAAGCATGCCTAGTGCCATGACCTCTCTTCCTCTATGCAGGTCATCGAGAACATCTGTACAAGAAGTGGAACCGAAAGGTCAGTAGCATATCAAGGATGTGACTCGGATCCTTCACCTGCATCGAAGAATGGGAAGTGGTAGAAAGTAGTCTGGTCACTTGTCCATCCACCTGAGACTGTATAGGCCGATGAGAGACCCTCTATGCGAGACAATCCAAATAAGTTAGTCTACCCGGCGTATAAAATACGGCAAAAATCTGTAATAAAGACTGACCGTGAAATTCGGGAGCACTTTCCGATGCAATTTGTAGATTCATTGCTGCGATACCTGTAGTGGCTCCAAGCGTGGATGAAGCGATGCTGGTAAGTACAGTTGCGTCAAACAAATTTCCCCGCTGTGCAAGCATTTGCATCATGATTACACTAAAAAGGATAGAAATGGGTTAATCAATACAGTTTGAGATTAGTTCAATTCATTAATCTTACCTTCCATGAGCGTGTCCAACGCCAACAAGTTTTCCAAATTTCAAAACACTGGGAAGCTGTTCGACGAGGGCAATTCCGACCGCCGTTTCTGTGGATATCTGAACTTCCTGAATTCCATCCGGTTTATCCGACTTGCCGGCACCTTTAAGAATAGACCCGAATATTAGCAAGAACTGCATCAACGCACAGGCAATAGCACATACCTAGATTATCATAGGTGAGGATGGCATGACCTGCTTGTACCGCAGCTTGGGCATAATTAAAAGGAGAGTCTTTCCCAAGGCTGAAATATGTATGATTCTCGGTACCCCTACGATAAAAGAGATGCTTAGATTTAAAGAAACAGATCGCAAGTATGTTGCTCACCCATGTATAGTGAACTCAAGTGTCCCATTTGCTCCAAAACCATCTGGAACGCAAAGCTGAGACCAGATTTTATAAGTCGCGTTAAGAGCCGTTGTTCCAAGGTTGACATCGTTAGTTATACTCGAGTTCGCCCATGTCATTCTAGTGATAAGACCAGTCATCTCGGCTTGGCTGGAGGGAGCAGTCACATTGAGCTTAGAAGTCTGCGTCGAAATATTGACAGGGACAAAGAACTCGGTACAATTAAGAGATGAAGCTGTTTGTGCGGCAGCATTAAATAAGAGAGTGGAAAGAATGGATGCCGAAAGAGAAAGCTTGCTGAAAGGGAGTGGGAAAAGCATCTTGTTCCAGAGGCTTCGGACGTCTAAAAGATAAGCGCGGTTTTCCTCAGCTTAAATACTTCTGTGATTGTAATGTAGTTAGCAATGCACCATTGTACAACTCAAAGTTGCGATGAATAGATCCTGGCTGAAAGACCTTCAAGATATCAAATGTGGACCTGACTTATTGAATCTAACGGACGCGCGTGTATACCCATAAAGTCGGACTGGTTGGTAGGAAGACACAGCATTGATCAGCCATCTGTGAGAACAAGCGACTTGCACCTTTGAGACTCAGAATAAGGTTGTATCTAGTTCATCGAGTTAATAGCGACTGTCTTCGGGTAGGCGTTTGGAAATTGACAGTATACCGTGCTGCAAGATATCGTTGTCTGTTTGTGCTCTGCTGACCCTCCGGATCAATTCCCACCGACCCTTCCGAGCTCAATCCAATCAGTATTCTCGCGCAGCCACTCCAAGCTGTAAATGTATATTCTTATTCTTACGTTTTGCCTCCAGGCTCTGACATAGAATTCTGAGCGTCTCTGTTCTTATTTGACATTGATGTAGGATATAGAAATAGGGTCCGGGCGTTGATTGAACGTCTCTGTTCTTGTTTGACATGATGTGAGACACAGAGTGTCGGCTGCTTTGTTGCCTACTTATCGGATCTTCAGGAAAGGGATCGAATGCTATACAAAGGTAGTAGTACCCGTCATCCGCGAGATACGGGTGATATAGTTAGCCTTAATAGATGAATAGTACCGTGTTGGCTTCCTGGATTCCGCATTTCCCGTTTTATGGCCCCAATATTGCGAAAAGGAAGGTCCGATGCTTGGATTTGCAGACAGATGCCTGAGCAACCGTCTCCGGATAGAGGTGAATGGTTACTACCATGTTGTGTGGTAAGTAGATATCCGTTTTCCCTTGTCAGAAAAAAGGAAATTGATAATGTAGGCATCGCTCTCGAACGCGAGCAATTTCGTGCTCGGGTGCCAGTGCCTGAGATGGGTTTGAACTCAAGATTGAATCCGAATAAATCGCGAATATCTGCTGTCCAGCAGGGCACGCATACTATATAATATGCTGAATTGGACGCATCGGAGCCCTGTGTGCACTGAGGTGGCTAGTAACTTAATGTATCAGCATCAACTCTAGTGAACATTGATATCCTACAAACGGGGCAGTTGGAGTAGACTCAGTGTAACAAATCTTCTTTTAAGTAATGAAGCATTGACACGAGCGGAGCTTGGCTATCGAACTTCACTTGTCAGTTTGAAGAATCAGAAGGGATTGTCAGTTGGAGTACAATTTGACGTCATGAGAAGACCGCAAGGACAAGTGGGCATTTAAATTCTAAAATACTAATTGGTTCTGAAACATACAGCAGAAAGAGAATCATAAGCTAGAGAAAGCTATGTACCATTGGGATGTAGCTTGGTCCCGACCTAAGGGCGCTTACTGTGCTATGCATCTGTGGCAATCCAGAAAGGATGATCAACAAAAGGTGATCGCGTTGCAACCATTCCTCTCTCTTCCTGGTTCTCAAGGATCTAGGACATCTAAACTCGAAGTCCCTTGACCCTTCGATGAACCTCTCTCAAAATCGGATATCTAGTAGTATATCATGCTGTAAAATTGACCTATTTTTAATTTTGTATTCCCACCGCAAGGATTCATCCTTGCGGCCGGTTAAAATGTTAACTTCATCATTCGTGTACGATTACGATGTAGGTCAGTGAATGCTTAGATATAGATATTACGAAAACACCATGACAAAGGAATAATACCGAGGATTTATAATTCGGGTTTTATGACATGTATCCGCGCAACATATCTTCACCTCGTCGACTTATTTGCATCGCTACATAGTAACCTGTGATAGCGTCACATTAGTCTATGCTTTGTCCCGTTTAATCTGCTACGGTGTCTGATAATATCAGCTCATATTTCGGACAAAAATACAATGTCCAATTAATAAAGTGAATCATGAATTAATAGCTAGGGAATGTTCACTGTAAAAATCAATTGAATCTGCCAATGATTAATTTACATCGCGCGTCAGAGAATTGTAGGCATGAGAATTACTAATGTCCACATGATTGCTAATTGTCAAAGGTGAATATAACTCAAATCAAATGTCAAAGCTGCAGTCTCTTATGATGAATGGTCACTCTAAGAATTATTAATGTACCTAGATCCAGGAAATTAGGGATAGAGAATGTATTGACAATGTTTTAATCGGAATCATTGGAACAGCGGCATGCTAATTTGCAAGTCATCACGTGTAAATCATGACATATTCTCCGAAAGGGGCTGGTGCATTACTACTCCCTGCCGAAGATCGCCGAACATGTAATGCCGGAAAGTTTTACTCCTATTCTTGCTCATTTCATTACATTTTCACATGATTTTCCGGAAGAATGTGCAACACTCGACTTAAGGCCCGTAGATTTGCATAAATTACTCCAACTTCTCTGAAAGGTATGCTAGGAGTAGGAGGAGGAGTCATCTATTTACTGGGTAGAGAAATTTTTTCTGTAAGCCTTGAAAATGACAAATGATTTACAGAAGAATTATGATGGGTACCCCAATGAAATCAGTGGCAAATCACTGGGAATCCAACTTGGATCCATATTTTGTTGTGGGTTTACAGTAGGTTGTAATGACAGCAATATTCCTGAGACTCAGAGTTACTAGTAGTACTGTAAGTGTTTTGCTCCACTCAGCACAAAAATAAAGGAAATATGGATTGGAGACATGGCTCTGATTTTATAGTAGAATTACAGGGACACATGTTCATGTAGCTACTGTAAATTCTTGTCATTTTATCTGACCTGTATTTGTTCTGTAAATCTTCTAGAAATATAATGTTTTTTCCAATACATCTTTATTTTCTTTGTAATATCACTGTAGTTTCTGTTCTTGTCTCAAGCCATGAATTATGGGATAGTATGCAGTTTGACCTTGTTGCAGAATCCAGATACCCAACTAGTTAGTATTCAGGCTTATAATAATTTGCTTCAATTCCAGTGATGGATAAGTATGGCAAGAAGGGAGGTGGAGAAATGTCGCGGTGGCAGCTTGGATGGCTTGACATTCGGCATGAAGGAGCCGTTCCCAAGGTACACCTCGGCACACGAGAGTGCCGGATCTTGAGCAAAGCTCCGGACTACACCAATGCCGTTGTGGCAAATTATATATTCATATTTGGACACTCAGATCTCGCTCGCGGGAACTTTACAAAACCTTCGAACTCACTCAGGAAAACCTCGCAATTGACATGGCGCAACATGTAAATACACGTGCGACAAATTGTTTATCCGTCGGGTAACTTTAGTACTCGAGTATAGTCATTTTAAAAGTGCGACTTCGTAATTATTATTTTGTCCGAAAAATGGCGTGATATGTCTACCATAGTTCTACTACCTAGTCTCGGCTATGTATGTAATGGTACCTATGTGACTGCTAGTTGTAGTGGACTAGTAGTACCCAGTCACTGGCCGAGCTTGTAGTCTACCACGCGTTTGCTCTTGCTTGGCCTACTGACTCCGGCTGTTCCGTTCTGGGACCACTCCGGGTTCAACATCCTGGAGGAGCCGTGTAATCTACCTACCTACCTACCGTACATAGCTTGAGTAAATGTTGAAACGTCGAAACGTTGAATATTGAACATGAACATGATGTGTCGTTCTTTCTTTCATGCTTTACCACGACGATCGTGTCTAGATCTACCTACTTCTGCGCTGACTTTGCGATACAGTTTTTTATTTCAGCTTTTGTTTTTGCTGTGTCTATGACTCGATTGTCCCATCGTTCATGGAGTAGAAGTGACCATTGAAGCAATTATTGGGCCGTTATTTCCGGCATTCACTGTTGAAATAACGACATCTGATCAGCGCTCTTTTAGGTACGTGCCGACAGCATAATCTATGATTTTTCACTTGACTTACAAAGCGAAGTACGTCTATATCTTCAGGCTGGTTTTTTTGACTTTCTTATCAGTATGTCCAAGTTTCTCTTCGCTGAGTTGTTTTAGTGACTCAGCATATCAAGTTTTCCCTTCCTTTCACTCACTCTCCAGGATCTATGGTGCCATCTGAACCATCTCCACCATTCACTTTGAAAGACTGGAGCAATCAAAAGTGAATAGACTATAAAAATATTCCCCACAGATCCTATTTCACTGTTGCTTGGCAAGGACAGCTTATCAAAAAAAGAGTATAGATCATGACGCGTCTGAGCATTCGAGAATCAAGGTTCCCATATGTCAGAGATTGGAACCCTATTGGATGAACACAAGTAGGCCAGTACAAGGCCTGCCAATTCAACTGTTACCACTGACCAGGGGTCGGGGAGGAGGAGGAGGCTTCCGACTGATCCAAATTGAAACAGGACCACATTGAAAAGCGTATGATCGATTGGTAATAAAACGGTCTTGACAAACAAGACCACATCGGCGCCGGCCGAGGTGAGACGCACAGCGCCTAACGAGGCCGATTGTGGAAGGCTGTCTGTGTTGGCTGGGAAAGTCGATGCTTTCCGATCCAAACAAGACCACATCGGTGACGGACTCGGGCTTAAAGAGGAAAGACGATGAAGTGAAATGGGCCACTGCAAGCGTGGCAAGTACGAGGCCCGGAATGGCTCATAATGCGATTGTGAGCTAAGGTGTGATTGAGAGCCTTCATTGGTTCTGGCCAGGGGCCCGGGGCCTAAGGAATAGTATGGGTCAGTGGCAGCTGCGGGAAGAGACAGGGACTGGGCGGACACAGATCAGTAACCCATACCAACCTCGTCTCCCATGAGGCGGGGTATAAGATACTCATTATTCAATCACTAGTGTCCGGGGCAGTATTACCGAGCCAGCTTAAATCATGGCCATATCCGGGGTGGAGTGGCAATTGAGCCACAATCAATGCTACTTATTGCATGTACTTGATATTGGGACAGGCCGCCACGACATACCGAGTGATACACTTCTCATCTATCATAGATTACATTCACTATTCCAATCTCCGAGGAAAGAGTCTAATGGTGCCGCATTTAACACGCACCTCACCTGCAACTTAAGTACAATATTTTCGACTACTATTATCTCGACATCCTGAAAGACTCGGAGGCAAGTAGCTATTGTAACCTGCAGACCAACTCCTTGTGAGGAAGAGTGTTAAGAGAAAGAAAAGATCTTATTACTCTTACTGATTGGTGTGCGTGGTGCACTGGACCTAGGAGAGTGTTGGTGTACTGTATGAAGAATAGACAATGCTAATAATGTGCTTTTTCCCACTCAAATCGTAAAGTGTCTCGTTATTATTCAGTACTTCATGTGATGATTTACCTGTATCTGATGATGATGACTGGTGGATGGCTGTGTTTGTGTCCGTCTATCTTCGCTTTATGATGTTCTAATGTATATGGGGACCTAAGGGTTAGGCTTGAGTGCTCCTACATTGAGCAATGCCTTCAAAAACTTCGATGTTATCTTTTATCAGGTAATCCATCTCCTTGCAGATAGGACATGGTTGTAATTGAAGTACCTAGAATAGCGCTTCCAAATGTTCGTTAAGTCCAGGCCGGGTCCGTAATACTTGCGTCGTTGATGGGGTGGGGTGATTACATTTGCCCGCACTGAATTGAACGCATCGGTCCGCAATGACTTGAGCTCCACTGATATCCTTTCGTTAGAGATTCAGCAATGCATTTTAGTAAACGCCTACATTCTCCCTGTCAATAGCACTTCCTGGATGGACTTCACGGATGTCCATCCATTTGAACATCTCCTCCGTATTCTCATAGCAACGTACTCGATGAGCCTACCAGTTCTGATCATGGGTGATCTGAATGCTCGAACTGGTATCACACAAACCAACACTGCTGAGGCTCTGTCGTCTTCGGACACCACCACTTGCGGAAGAGGTTCAAGATTGTTAAGGGAACTACAATCAACGGGATACTCAATTGTTAATGGCTGCATGAAACTTGGCCCGACCGCTGACAGAGCAACTTCTTTTCATGGCTCTAGCACTACAGTTATTGATTACGCATTAGCCAACAACCTCATGCATGAACGAATCCAATATTTTGGTATTGATACTTTTGACAAAGACACATCAGACCATGTGTCAATCAATGTTACTATCAAATTGGCTTCACAGATCAATATCTCATCCTGTCGTAATCCCAGAAGGCATAAGACGTCTATCCCTCCACTGACTGATCTGTTACCAAGTGAGACGGAGCTGGATCGTCTATATATTGAGACTGTCAACTCAATATCAAAACTCAAATCGGACCCCGTTATTCAGATGTTTGGTTTTCTGCCTGCTACTCCGGAAACAAGTCGTTCTCCCCTGCGCATCTTCACGGCATCAGTCTTTTACAATGGCAATGGGCCGATGGACATTCAAGCAGGGGCCGGTGTTTACTTCGGCCCCCAGTCACCTTTCAATCTTGCATTGCGTGTTCCTGGACCAAATATTACTGAACAACGGGCCAGTGCATTTGCCTTCTGGCGTGCTCTACGGTCCCTGCCACTGGAACGTTCTGCCATTGTATTCACTTCCAAGTATGTGGCCCAGGCCTTGACAACTTTTGTAACACGTAATGCAACGACAAATTGGACCTGCGCAAATGGTGATATTTTTAAGAACATAATTTGTAGGGTTCGTGACCGACAAGCTTCACTTCACCTATCTTTTGCTTCAATCTCTGACAGCTTGAACAATGGGCATATCACTGCTGCAAAAGATCTAGCTGACATTGGCAGTAACACCCCTGTTGACATGTTTGTACCGGTACTCCCTTGCCCCTCCCCTCTGCACAACTTGAATGAATCTGGCCGAAGCAGAATAACAACTGATTTACCTCAAACATCAACTGAGCCTAGTTGCCTCCAGTAAGCATGACTCACTCAACACATTATGGACGAAGTAAAACCATCCGTCAAAAAGAATACAACCTTGCTCAATTTCGTGCCGCTTCCAAATCTTCCAAAGCATTCTGGGATTTATTCCGCAAACACACAGGTGCCGCTGCTGAAGACCTATCAGCTGTATCTGCGAGTGACTTGCTTGATACCTTCCTGCCTCGTATGAACCCTCCTTCCCCTCTCCCTGACTCATTTGATCTACTTCAATATGAAGTTAATGAACTGATCAATGATGCCATTCCCAAACACACCTGTGACTCAACGGAAGAAAAGTTCTTTGACTCACCAATCACAACAGATGAGATCAATTATGCCAAAGATCAGACTGAAAAGTTACATCCTGGTCGTAGTGCTTCTGGTGCTGATGGTGTACACTATGCCGAAATATGCAAAATGGATAGCCCTACCATGGCAAGACTCATCAATGAATGCCTGAGAACGACAGACAAACCTGCAATTTTGATTGTATCAACCCTCATTGGTATACTGAAAAAGAACAAACAAAGAGATGACCCAAATGGCTATCGTGCAATAGCCCTGGAGAGTTGCATGCTCAAATTTATCACATTACTATTCCTCAACCGTCTTCTCAAATGGGCTACTGTACGGAATCTGATCCCTCCATCACAGAATGGCTTCCGGAAAGGCTTTCGTACTAACAATAATGCCTTCATTCTGCGTGTGGCAATGGAGAAAGCTAAATCTATGGGAAAAACTCTATGGGTTGCTAGTGTTGACATATCAAATGCTTTCCCTTCTGTGCACCGAGCCACATTATGGTTGAAACTCTGGCGCCAAGGTGCTGGAGGTAGGATATTTGATTGGCTCCGAATGATCTACCGCTCTATGAGATATAAAGTACGACATGGCAAATCAGTCTCTGAAGAATTTCAATCCCTAATGAGCATCCTAGCAGGTGATACTCTATCTCCGCTGTTGTGGATCCTCTACTTTGCAGACTTTGGTATACCTCAAACTGAAGATGATATTGAACCATTTGGTGCTTTTATCTCTCATTTGGAACAGGCAGACGATTTGTTACTTCTTGGGCTTTCACCTGCTGGACTTCAAAGGAAAATGTCTCTCTTCTACAGTTGGTGTCACAGAAACTTCATGGTCATCAATGCCATTAAATCCCTGATTGGATTCCACGGTCCCAAACCTCGTCAGACTCCAACTTTTCACTTTGGTAGTGAATTGGTCTCTATTGCGTCTGAGTATACCTATGTTGGTATGACTTTCCAGTGTGGCAATTTCTCATCATTCTCTAGGGTCATTGCACCCCACTATAACATAAAGGAGAAAAAAGCGATCTCTGTTTCTCATGGCATCCTTCACCTTGAATCTATGATTGGCTGTCTCCCTGTTGATGAAGGTCGAATACTTTACATGGGTTGCGTGGACCCACATCTCATTTACGGCTGTGAGGTTGTGCTAGACACCTCCCTCTCTGCTGCAAAGAAATTTCGTGATGTCCAGATAAGCTTTTTCCGCCGTCTACTTGGCCTTTCCAATAGCTCAGTTGTTGCAGCTTTATTTTTGGAGACTGGTATTGCACCCATTCTATTTCGTCGCCTCGATCTCGCTACACGCTACCTTATCTATGCCATTGATTGTCCTAATGATACCTATGTGTATAAAGCCATCAGAGAGAGTGCCGAGCTTCATCAAAACGGCTCCAACTCATGGTTCACAGATCTATTGGACGTTATGGAACAAACTCTACCCCGTTCGATGCTGCCATTTCCCTCTGTTGTTGATCTACTCAATGCTGACACAGCTAAAGTATTTCATGACAAGATGAAAAAGTCACTTCCATACTGGGTTGAGGAACAGATAGGTACCGCGTTCCGAAAAACGTACTTACTACAATACAGAAAAGAACCCAACAACGAGGGCACTGGTTACCGACACAAAGCAATGTGCATGCGACAATATTTGGGTGATATTCGCAACCCAAAACATCGTAAAGCATTCACAAAGCTAATTTGTGGTGATCACCCACTCGCTGTTGAACGTCTCCGCTGGGCCGACAATCACAGGGTATCCGTTCCATTTGAAGAACGTCTATGTCGCTTTTGCATTTCAGCTATTGAAAATCCGGAACATGCACTACTGGAGTGTCCCCACATCCCACTGGCCAGTCTACGAGAATCATATATGACCTCGTTTTATAGTCTTCATGGGAATACACTCCAACGTGATGCTAGAACTGATGCTACTGCCTTTCTGGGTAATATCATTTCTTTCAAACCGGCTTTTTCACTGACAGCAAAATACATATACGAAGTTCTCAAGATTTACGATGCTACCTCACTACATGTCCCCCCCGCATATAGACGTTAGATAGAGTCTTTTTCTGTATTTGTAGTAGGTAGAGCGACAAGTAGTTGATGCTTTTCCTGTATCCGTTGCGGCTACTCGTTTCCGGCAGATCTACCCCAGAGTTAGGGCTGGGAAGCTCGTCTGTGCAGGGAATGAGTAGTCCCGGGAACGATGATGTACTTAGCTGCCATCGGGATGCTTCCCGGACCCGGCGTCCAGATCTTGAGACAAGTCCGGTTAATAGATTCCTCCTCCTCCTCCCACTCAAATCGTAAAGTGACTCGAAATGATTCATCTGAATTGATGACGAAACTATCAGACGACAAAAACTAGAGGATCACCGGGTTTATTCCGTCCATCTCCCATTTATCAGTTCTGATTATTAGGACCGCTAGGCTGGTACTCATACATGGAGCAATGCCTCAAAACACGATGATTCATTTCAAATAATACAGATTCAAATCGAAGACATAGAATAGCGCTTCAAAATGAAGGGTAGTAATTTGGTGTTGAGACTTGTTAAAGATTCTAAGAGAATACAGAACCTCCCCGCTACTTCTCCGGCATTGACCAGATTCTGCCAAGTGGCCGGTTTCAGGACATATTTAGAACGGATCAGAATGCTGACATATATTCCATCTTCACTATTTGATTATGCATTTTCTGACCCTGAAGATGAATGTCCACCGAAGAAGATTCTATCAATTCTGACGACAAAAGGGATGCTGGATACCCATTCTTGTCCTTTGATTCTTCGAGGGCAACCATCAGAATCACTGCTACAGGATATAGCCTGCATATCACATCCATTTGTCAGAGTGACTTCTTAGAGGGGTCAAACTAAACCACTTACCGCAAGTAATGGCATCACAGCTAGAAATCCGAGCACTGAATTTGCTATTTTTGATTTGCTATGCACAAAAGCAACCATATATGAGATCTAACATCGTTTCGATTAACTCAAGGAAATGGATTGGATAACAAGATTATGCTCACCCAGATTATACAATACACCAGCCCGGATTCAACCAGAAGCCAAAGAATTTTTTGTATCCTTGAGAGTTTTCTAGGAGTCAGCTTGAGATTCCTCTGGACATCTTTGTGATGGCACCTGCTCTCTTCATTAACATACAGACAGGTGTTTCAGTGCTTGTTGGCCTACCATGTTTTGTAGGCAATCAAAGAAGTAGCAATAATGTTTGTCACAAGCAAGGGAACGCTCATGAGCAAAGATAGAGCTATGGGTCCATGATTTATCTGTGGAGATATTTGGAAATCACCGAGGAATCTTGTAGCGTCAAGGAAAGTGCAGACTGGAAAAAATCACTGAGTATGAATCATAAATTATTGAAAAATCGTTATCATGAACATACTGGAAGACGCTAACATGCAAAAAACTAAAACCACCTTTACAATCAAGTCTGAAGGAAATAAGACCCAAGCCCTCCATATAACAATTCCATCACTCAGCAAAAACTTCGGACTTGACGTTCAGCATGAAGATTATATCCAATATCAATAAACATACATTTATTCTTGCTATGAAGTCAACTGCAACAGTAGATCTTATAGTAAGCACTTCGGGGGGCATAACCCCACTGGCATCGATACTTTTGGCATTAGCCAACGGATAAGCGGAACCCATAAGCGTAAGTAGTGCATAAGCTGTTGAGACCAAAAAGCTGTGTAACAATGATGACAAAGAGCATTAATCGAGCTCTTGATTCAAATATACCCCGAGATCTAGGTAGCAGGTTTATGAGATGTTAATAACCCGATACCAACAGATTCAAAATCGAAGACTCACAACAGGATATATACAGAAAATAATGCACTCGAAAGGTAAAGGCCATAAAGCATAAACAAAATAGATAACAAAATAGCCAACCGTCCCGCTTGATTGATGTTTTCTGTGTTCATGTTGGTCGAATTTTTGAAGAGAATCATTGCGGGGGCAGGGAAGTCGTGAAGCTTGTGGGCTTAAGTGCCTAAGCTCATGCCTTATAATACTGATAATCCTGTGCTCTTGTTTCGAGTATGGTTGGAAACAGTGTAAAGTCTCCGACACATTAATTGAGAATACGTATATTGGGCTCATATGTAGGCCATCGTAAAGTGCCGTGATTTAATTGATAGGCTTAGTTGGCTTTTCGGCTTGCTGTGAAGCGGCAAGCCCTCACAAGTAAAACTTGACTAGTCACGATGTAACCTATGCTGTTCCATTTGCAGTACAAACAATACTCCCGGTTTCATTGAAAATTTCTTGTTCTCATACTGAATCATCAATGTACGCCCCGGACTCACTCTCACGGACTTCCCCGACTCATACATAAAACACATTCCTGTTTTCATTGACCGGTAGTATATCTCCTTTTAATTTATCGTGTATCTTATCATTTGACTAACCAGAGTCCTTCCTCACTTTTATGTCCTTTTTTTTTACTATTGCATCTGATTTGTATTCTGTTCAAT
>ML179296.1:0-129886 GCA_004369135.1 Dendrothele bispora CBS 962.96 | reverse complement strand
TGGCTCAAATGGCTTTTCTGGCGTGGTGCCGCTGTTCAATGCCGTCGTGACCAACCTCTGATCGACAAAGTCGTTCCAATCCCGTTTTTGGACGGCAATGATCGGTATGCCATGGTGGCATGTCTTGTTGGCTGATACGAGATACGATAGACTCTAAAGTATCACTGCATTCGATCGACGTTGGCGATGCGTCCATCGCTTTGGCTACCGATAAGCCATATCTGGTGATATGTTCCGATTTTGGGGTCAAGGCGGAAGATCTGAATCTGTCGATGTTACCATGTCCAGCGAAGCTACGGGCTCTATACCCGGAGCACTCAGGGTCGAAGTCTTCCCGAGGAAGTCTTTCCAGTGCTCAAGACTCGAAAAACTTTCGCTAATAGCATTGCTGCTCTGGGAGATGTAGCCAGTAGGCTAATTAACCTTGGACCAAAAGAGTCTAAGGATGAGACTCTAGCAGGAGATTCGGTACTTTACGATTCATCAAAAAGCATTTAGCATGGGTAGTTAAAAAGGAATACTTTTAAAGTGGATCGAGCAGAAAAATGACTTGTGTTCAAGACTATGGTTCCGAGTACAGAATATGTTGCATCTCTTGGCATAATCTTAGTGTCTTCCTGTTCAAGTATTTATCATCTCGGCTTAACTGTGAAAAAAGTTAGAATTTCAAAATTCAGACTGGACAAAATATTATCAATGGCATAACAACAAGATGATTATACGCAGCAGATATAGATCTATCATTCTGTCGGATGAGGTGTCAGTTAAGACGAGGAATGGATCACATCGCCTCAGAATTGGATATTTGGAGCGGCAAACATCATCTCAGGGATGGCGATATGCCATCTAGGGTAGACTCGCGACTGTCATCAAAATTTCGCAGAAGTGACTGGTTCGAATCTACACCTGCGGCGTAAACTGATCCTTCCAGTCATCGGTAACAGACATGATCAGCAGCGGGATTGTTTGCGTTTGGGGGTATATGTCCGGGTGCTGCGCGTTTAGGTTGCGCTTGAGTTTTCAGTGACGGGAACGGGAACGGGCCTGAGACAGCAAGACAGACCTGTAGAAAGGGCTTTTTTGGACAAGCAAAAGAGGCAGCGCTTTATGCATTCTGGCTGACAACAATGACAGTGGTATTTGATATTGTTGAAGGAGTTCCCTTTACCTTCCCTTCACTTACTGAACCTTGGGTCCTCTATGTAGTAACACTTCTTCAGCTATGACAACTAAACAGTGATAGGTGACAAAGAAGTATATACAGAACTCTTTTCTGAGTATTGACATGAATGATGTTTTGAACGATTCACTGACTTCGGCCCCATGCCTACTTTCTAATAAGTCCAGTGCGAGTCATCCCGCGACCTCTCAGACCTTGGCGGTTTGGTCTTTTCATTTGGCTCCGGTTTGGCCAATCCAGCCATGATGACTGTAGGGAAAGCAATTTTTGAGTATGGAATAACGACATATAAAAGAGAATCATTGTAAAAGGCCCTAGCTGCCTACCTTTGGCTAGTTCTGGGCTAACGTCAGTTGGCATGTTGGCTTGATCTCCCTGTACAAAACGAACACTTGCTTCACGTAGAACCGTTTGTGATGCATTTTGGAAGAAAGTATTTGAAGCCTGACTTTGTGCAGGTTGTTGGTTTACTAGATACAAGGTTTATATAAAATGATGGTAAGTGGGAAATTCTAAAGAATGGCGCAGTGGACTAACCAGCATTGGAGGGTTTTGGTGAGCTTTCTGCCATATTTTTCATAAGTTTCTCAGCGTCCTTGAAGAAATTTGGGTCTCCTAGAACAGGATATTGATTGTAAGAAATGATTTAAGGTGTAGGCATATTTCTTACCTTTAGGCCGGGAAAGGGCACCGACTATAATGTCATTCCCTTTGATATACTGCTGATCAATTCCATCTGCAGCAATTTGGCTAGCGCCTTGCATAAAGCTCGCAGTTTGAGTACGTGTCACTGTGCTAATGGCAGCCTTAGAGATCTGTTTTGATGTCGTCGATGTTTGCTGCTTGGGCTTTGGCTTTTCGGGCTTGGGGGCAGGATTCATCATGTTGCAGAACCTACTCTAGCATTCTAACTCTCTTATAGGACTCTACTTAGCGCCTATTGTCCCACTAACCTTATTACGGAGGTGCTCTCATCCGCTTTTTTTCTCATGGTTGTCTACAAAAGTATTTACTATATACTTTTTCTCCCATCTACTCCAAATCTACTCACTGTTAGACGCCCTCATCTAGACATAACAAGAAATTGTCCGCTTCTCCGTAAAACGAGGCACTGACCCCAATAGGACATATTCAATTTACATCGCAGGTTGGATTGTATTTTTCTACTTGGGCCTAAATCTTGTATCTTCTTCACTGCAATCTATTCTTATATTCAAAAAGCCGTCAAAAGAGCTTTTGTTATCCCGGAGGCCGGGGTCTACGGAGGTCACCTTGACTGATTTCCAGCTGGCTGGTTTTCCATAGATATCTCCTTGTCATTTATCGTGTATCTTGTCTCACATTTCTTTTGTGTCATCTTGGCCAATTTTTTGTTTTATCCGGCGCCGGCGCCATTCACGAAACTTAGCCCGAGTCCATCATCGACGTGGTTGTGTTTGGACTGGAAGACTTCGACTTTCATAACCGCCTAGGCCTCGTCCCTACCAGGTTCGCGGTGGCCCTTTCTTGTACAGGCGTTCGATAGACCCTCGACATTAGACTTTACCATCTCATGACACCTGCTAATCCTTGGTATACTGGAATATTTCGGAGAAACCTATACCAAGAGCACTAATCCGGAGGATTAACCAAATACTAATCGCTTGGGTTCCTGATTGCAAGCGACGCTATTCTCCGTGGCATATGTTGGATGGTGTACCTTTGTAATCATCTAATACCACACATTCACTTATCATCAATAGGCTCTAAAGTCTTATGTTCTCAGTATGCATTCAAACAGAGGTAGACAAGTGCCATTAGATTTACCGTTGTACTTTCCGAGAGCGAACAATCTCCTACTAGCCGAGCGAGGTATTCAAAGGTATTTCGACACAGGAAAGTGTTTCTACACGTCAATTTGATATGATGGAGTCTTGGAGAGCTTCACGTTGGAGGGATGGCACACGCTTACCATTATAGGCAGTACTACTTGACCTTTATGATATATTACGAGGCATTTCTGCCCCGAGTCATGGTCAGCTCCCGGAGATAGCAGAGAGGAAAAACTACGGTTATTGTGAGTTGGGTATGGTAAAGAATGGCTTGGACGTAAAATCCCATATGATCCATGTTCTTGTTGTTTTAATAACTATTGAAAGCTAAGGATGGCCGCGTATAAAAACACCATCTCTCCTGACTCGACAATCAGAGGTTTATTCTAACTTTTTGTATCGGCTTTGCTCGATATTCCAAAATGCGTCTGTCTACCTTGCTTGCCTGTGTTGCTCTCCTCACTGGTGCTGGATTGGGTAAGCTGAACACTATCTACCAACCCCTACCAATTATTATACCGTTGCTAATCACTCGTTCATCATATGCTCAATAACAGCGGCGCCCACAAACGAAACTCGTGATATGGCTAGAGACTGCTCTACCGAAATCGCTGAATACAACCTCTCTAGACGAGAAAAAAGGGACCAAATGAAACGGTCATTCTACCAGACAATGCCCAACGTGAGTTAACTTAGTCCTTCTCCATCCTTGTATTAACACGATCCAATAGCAAGTTTGTTTGCTTTCACCGGAAGTCAGTCGTAAGAATTGGACTGCGATCGACGTAAGTGTTTGACATTCAAATATTTCCGGATAGCAGAGACGTATGTGATGTTGTATACACAGTCATCCCTCATCCGCCAAGACGTTACTGAGGGCCAAAGGTATGAGCTCACGTTTCTCCGGCGCTAAATGTGGGTATGCATACATGCTTGTTATTTTCAGCGGAATCTCGCTTCTGTTGGACATTGGTATACTGGATGTCACGACATGCAGGCCTGTCTCAGGGGCTATGGTCGAAGTCTGGTCTGGTGAATACATTATAACCTGGCAGACTTTTCCTTATTTGATTTATATTCCCTGGTAGCTAATCAGGTCGGTGAATATGGTGAAACATTTCTCCGTGGTGCCTACAAATCAGAGGCCAACGGGATTGTTGAATTCAACACGATCTTTCCTGGATATACCTCTGATGGAGCTAACCATATCAACATCGCCGTTCACTCCGGTGGATCCATGAACGATCAGATCGTTCACACTGGCCAAGTATTCTTCACCGATCCGTGGACCAACATAATTAGCCGTTCTACAGGATACAACCAGAACAAACATACAAGAGTCATGAACGCTCAAGATTCCAATTTTGTAGCTGCAAACAGAAACGGCTACAACGCTATTGTAGAGTAAGAGACCTTATTATTCCCTCATTGCTGAAAAGCCGATCGCTTGTCCAGTATTCTTTCTATCCAAGATGACTGGCCTACCGGTGTGATCGGATACATTAGTACGTGTTCCCTTCATCGCGAGCTCCACAACCTGATGATCATTTGTGGCAGCTGTCGGTATCAATCCCAACATCTCAATTTAGTAGCAATGTATTTATGATATACTTCAAAAAGAGGTCAACGAAAATCTTTTCATTTCACAAAATTACAATCAATTGACAGGTTTTATAACGCACAAACTAGAATGACCTATCACAAAATGCGCCATCATTGAGAGCTGTTAAAGCTTTAATCTGAACATAAAGACAGTGTTTAGCATTGTCGGCTCCTACAAAGTTATCTATTTATCTTCAGATCCCTCGAGTCGGTATGACGGGCCCGTTTCTTTAGGTCCACGAGCTCCTTGTTTTAAAATATAAGATTAGACCCAAGTAGAAAAATATAATCAGGCTGTTCACACGAAACACTTAGCTTAATGCGTAGAGGTGCAGTCAGAGCGGACAATTTCTTGTTACGTTTAAATGAGGGCGTCTAGCAATTCAGTAAATGAGAGTGTACGCCACTTCTGTAAAAAGTCATGAGAAAGTGCCTCCATATTCAGGTTAGTAGGAAAATAGGCGCTGAGTAGAGTTCTATAAGACAGATTAGAATGATGGGAGGGTTCCTCACCGGTGCTGTAACATGTCCAATGATAGGTCCACGCCCGAGAAGTCAAAGCCAAAGCAGCAAACACCGACAACATCAAAACAGATCCCTCCGACTGCTAGCATGACTCGTATTCAGACTGCGAGCTTTATGCAGGGTGCCAGCCAATGGACCACAGATAGAATTATTGATCAGCAGCATGTCGAAGGCGGCATTATAACTGGTACACCTTCCCGTCCCCAAGGTAAGAAATATGTCTACACCTTAGACCATTTCATATATTCGATATTCTATTCTAGGAAACCCAAAATTTTTCAAAGAGGTGGATAAACGTATGAACGATATGAAATCAAATTCTTCCAATGCTTGTTAGTGCAATTCTTGAAAATAGCTTCCTTCCCTGCTTCTGATTATATGGACTGGTATACAGTGAGCCAACAGCCTGCACAAGATCAGGCTTCACATACTTTCTTTAATAATGCATCACAAATTGCTCTTCGTGGAGCAAGTGTTCGTTTTGTAAAAGGAAATCAGGTCAACTTGCCCGATAATATTAACCCAGAAGTAGCAAAAGGTATGTAGTTAGGACCTTTTCAATACATCATATGGTTTTACTTTTTACCGGAAAATTTCTTGCCCTATAGTCATCAAAGCTGGATTACCCAAAAAGGCCGAGTAAAAAGACCAAACTGCCAAGGTCTTAGTTGAAGTCGGGATCCTTGGAGATTCACACCGCTTCCAAAAATAAGCTCTCCAGTGGCCTCATATACAGACAGTACAGTTAGAAAGCGGATATGGGAATCATGAATTCAAAACTTAGTCAATAAACCTCATATAAATAGCAGAAAGAATTTTTGTATATACTTCTTTGTCACTTATGAATGTAACCATCACCCTTCCGATTGAACATAGTTTAGTGAGGTCCTTTTAGACACCCAATACTATAGAGATAATTGACAATGGCGTCAGATTTCTCCGACCTCATGACAGTGAGCAGTGAATATTTTGGAGTAAAGATCATTTTCACATAGCCTTTGGTGTTCCTGTGTTCCGAGTTGCTAAACTGGTCATGAGTAATTACTGTACCCTGAAGAAAGAAAGTTCAGTGAGTTTGGGGTGATGTTCTTGAGAGCCAGTTCACTAAGTTTGTTGCCCAATGTGATGCTTGACAGATCGAAAAAAGTTCAGTTCATTTTCAGCTCAGTCAAGTATGGCCTCAACATACCCATTTGTTTTAAAAACACGTTTTCATCCATGTATGTACATGACCAGTTCACCAAATTCCACTTTTGTATCGCTCAATGTGCCTGCATACATCTGCAAATCAGTCAGGATTACTGTAGTATTTTATTCATTTCATATGTCATGCATCATCATGATGCACTTTGTCAAATGTGCAAATATCAGATAGTGCTTGCAGTCAAAGTGCCTCATGAGTGAGATCCCCAAGGACCCCTGAGAATCCCCCAAAAGGTTTGATCCAGAATTTGGCCTTAAAAAAAGTTTTACCCGAACTTTTTTTTGGGTCGATTTCCAAACTTTCAAACTGACCTTTGAGCAAAAAAATTTTTATCCGAACTTTGGTGCTGACCTCCATCGCTCCAATTCACGGATAAAACACTCTATTGAGCCCCTAGGAGCAATTAGATGTACAAAAAAATGTTATATAACTGCCTACTTGGATACACTCATTCCTCTCTGAGGTCCGGTGAGGCAATAAGCTTCGAATTCTTTACAGTGACGAGTGAGAGCTTGAGAAAGGGTCTGAAATATAAAGGTAGTAAGCTACGGATACCCTAATTATTTTTTATTAAATTACGGTCCACAATAAACCTAAAATGGTATAAGCAGAGGCTGCGAGTGTTCATCCGGTCGGTCTCACCCGTATCCGAACTCGAATCAGACCTTCCATTATTCTAAATTCTATCCGAACTAGGGTTTTGACCTCAGTCGAGCGATGGGCAATTTTATCCGAGCCCGGTAGAGACATTTTGGGCTAAATTCTTCGGATGAAACCTGCTGGGGGATTCTCTGGGGTCCTGATCCCCATCAAGTGTGTCACACTCACAATTTTTCTTTTGCACATCAAAGTTATTTTTTGTACTTAATATATTAGAGGCCTTGCGATTAGCCAACCGTTGTCAACCGTTGCGCAGATTTGAATTGAAAAATGACGTCATACCCAGCCAAATCTGCGCAACGGTTGTCAGCCGTTGGCTCTGCGCAAGGCCTCTATTACTTAGGCCCCGTTCTGAAAAATATTTTTAGTATTTCGCACGAGGCTAGGAGAAAATACATGGGTTTTTATGTGACAGTTATTAGCGACCCTGTTCCATGTGAACATAACCCAAAAGTCACCTTGGGTAGCATTTTTCGAACATAGAGGATGGGAGAGTGGGAGGCAATACACTAACATTTAGAAAGCACTTGTGACGGTTTACTAAGAAACGCCATCTATCACTGAAAAATGCTGTAGGCTACAGAAAATATATCCATGTAGTTACCGAACACAACCAGGCAAAAAAACACTTTCAATTAACATTTCCCACTTTTATTATATTTTGAATATCTTCTCCCATTGCAGAATGGGGCCTTAAATGAGAGCAGATATAAAAATTAAGTAATAAGGCAAAAAGAAGGCCTATGCCAGTGTATCAGCAAAAAGTGAAATTTTTTTGGTCACACATCAGCCCTTTGAGTGAAATTTATATTTTCTCCATTGGTCATTCTGATGGACAGTGAGCAAATTGAACAAAATGCTACAGCACCTCCATTAATTCTTGACGTCCGAAAAAACTAGTTTGTCACATAGTTCAGTCTTTGATGTGATGTGTAATATTCTTCTAAAACGGAACAGTTTGGTCCATATGATTGAACTTTCTTTTGCCAGGCTACACTGAGTATGACTGAAAAAATCAATTTATGCAGCCTTAATACGGCTCAGATCTACAAATTCAAATTTGAGGCGATCCATAAACACCAGTTCTCTATCATTTCTGGAACCTGTCATCTGTCTTAAAATTTCCATCTCATCTCAACTGACACCTCATCGCCAGAATGACAGTTCTATATTTGCTGAGCGCAATCAGTTGCCTTGTCATCAATACTTCTATGTTGTTCACAGCAAGCGCTTGGGTATAAATGACACTACCTTTGGACAATTTTTTTAGAGCTCATTCCCGCCCAAAGGTTGAACTGACAAGTAGAGCTGTTCCTGATACTTCTCTATCATGGATCTCGGAAATGATATCGTGAATATAAGATACTTATCTAGTGAGTATCCCTAGCTTTCTGTCTCACTCATAGCGTGATTTTCAATGACAAATCCAGTCGCTGGTCTTTCTTTAATGGTTTTCGACCATCTCATTACTGTCGATCAGGAGGTTATCCATATATGGTTGCCTCAAAAACAAAGAAAGAATGGGACTGTTATTAACCTAGACATTGTTAACGATGGACCTCAGCCCCAAAATGAGCTCAGTCGAAAGGATTACCACAACATGGGGAGAAGAATTTTGATTCAGAGCAGGAAATATTTCAATTTACATAAACTTGCTTATGTGATGAATAGATATCTGGTCGAAGCAATTGCTGCTTATTTGCTGTTTGGTAGGTTTCCCCTCCCTCCCCTTTTTTGGTCCCGCCACCTCCAGGTACTCACATAACTCTGGGTCTTACACTCTTCTAGTATTCAGTGGGCAGCAGAAGATCAAATTGAGTGAACAGGTGTGTTTTATCTTACCCGAATACGCCTTCTCGAAGTTCAGTGATCTGATCGTAGCAATGTCAACCTTCTCTTCTTCCGTGATGACAGATGTATATCTTTCAAAAATTTGCTCACCTTGACTATTTTTAAACGCAAGTTTTCTTTTCGGCCAATGACAGCTGCAAGCAATTCGCCTGTATTCTAATTGCCCCAGCAACTGTCTTCACGGCCGTCACACAATGTGAGTTGCTTAAGTTAACTCTCGATTCAAAGTACGTGGGTTCACTTGGTTGTTAAAAATGGTCTTCAGTCATCGCCATTTTTCGGGTTCAACAACTTTGCGATGGACGAAAAAATATCAATCGACTGTTGCTTACAGTATTCTTGATTTCTTGGGGCTTAGCGACTGGGTTTGTGATTCAAACCCTCAACTTAATGCAAGGTACGTTAATGATGGATCTATTTTTGAAGATTCGAAGCAGGTTCGAGGTTGGAGTTAGGATTGATGGATTCTTTTCCTCAGCCAACACCATATTTATTAAGAGCATAAATATGTGCGGATATCTGGTCCTACCTAAAACCCTTCGCTATACATATATGAGTTTGGTGGGTCCATAATTTTTGATTTAGTCCTCTTTATTATAGTTAATTCGCGATATGACTTTCCTTTTTCTCTCCGCTTTCGCTGGGCAACGGCAGCTAATGTTTGACGTATGCTTGATATTGGTCACAATATATAATGCCTTGGAAATACCCTATCGAAGAAGAACGGATGTCATTATCAAACTACGAAGAGATGGAATAAGGTTCTTTGTGGTGAGCTGTTTTATACTTCTGGTTGTCAGCTTATTGTGATGACTGAAAATTGTTCCGGTCTCCCTCCTTGTGTAAATAGATCTTAGTCTGTAAGTCCAAATTTTTACTTTGAATGCCGCTTATTTAGTATGTGTCAGGTTTGAAGGTCCTCGGATTGCTTCTCGCCCTATACGGAAGTGTGAGTTCATCATTGAAATGTTGACAGTTTTCTGGGCGGTAACTGATTCCACCTCATGAAACAGCTTGTGGCTAATTATATAGGCTTCAGGTCAGTTTAGATAATTTGCTGTGTGACCCTGATATATCTATCTCCATACTTACTTATAAATTTGGATGTAGCATTGGATGGGCATTGGTCTCAATCATTGTAGCGAGAATACATTTACGAGTGGAAGAGGTGAGATCAATCTGCGATTGCCAGCCAGGGGATACCTGATCATGAAGGATCCTGGTGTGGCTCGATTTGATCTCTGGTATCTGGAGCCATACAGCGATAGGAACGGAGGGAGACTAATTTATGCTGGAGATGATATCCTTTTGAATGTAGCTCAATATTTATATCATACTGACTAAAGATGAAACTCAGAACAAAGTAGTATAATTCATGGTCAAAATTGGAAGTAGTCTAGCCAAAGTGCATTTGGAGCAGCTATACACGAATATTTTTGGTTTTGATAATCATTAATTTATTTATATGCATTGAAATGTGATTCTCACTTGTGAGAATTACAGGTGATCAACCAATGCTGTATTGTTGCCGTACTTATCGGACTGATTGAACAGCATGATAGGTTGTTTCTAGACAATAATAGCCGAAGTGAGCCATGACTGTTGCCTCAACAAAGGTAACACTGGGAACAGGTTTATACAATTCCAAGGAACCACAGAAAAATGAAACCTGTCATGCAAAAAATTACAGAGGAATCATGATACAATTGACAATGAAACCATCCACTGTAACTCTCAATTCTACAGTAATTCCTATCATAATTCCTCTCTGTAGTAATTGCAAGAAAGTACAAAGATGTGCTCCCAGTTTAAGGACAGGTATTCCGTCTATACATAAATAACCTCACATGCTGCTAGGAAACAACCTATCAACTTTGAAAGAAACTTGTGCTCCTTTGAGAATGTGGGAAGCTGTGACTTATGAGTTTCATTTTTATGTTATCAAACATGTCCTGGAACACGATGCAACCATCTGTGCAAGTTAACTTTAGTAGGGATAAGATCCCCTAAATAGCAAATTCGGCCTCGCAACTTAGTTAACAAGCACTGCTTAGCATTACTGAGATTGAAATGAATGAACCGAACCATGTGAACATTATACTAATACCATATTCATAACTTCAATTATAAGACATGCACCCCAGTCATGCCCGAAGTTGGCAAACCATCCCTTTCGAGAGTGTTGGTTTACTGAGGTGAGGTAGATGCAGTGGACCGGGAAATGAAATAACACCTTACTAATGGAGGGACGACGCATGAAATTAAGAGCCCGATACAATGAGGATCTAAATATGTAGCAGTGCCAAAGTGATGAAGACTTTAGACTGAGGTGGATAGATATGCCAGTGGTCATCAGTGGCATGGTGGCATGTGATATGCAGATAGTGGGGAGACCTAGGGAAGTTTAGAGGGGACCTAGGGAAGCTAACATTATGAGGCTGGAGATTACAAAAGACTCTTGACTTTACAGGATGTGGCTATGTCAAAATGAATGCTACCCCAAATGCCAACTGTTTGCTTTAAGGTCCGAATAGTTTACAGATAGTGACCTCGTACTTGCCACGCTTTGTAGTGGCCCAATTACTTCATTGTATGTGCAATGGGAAAACCCTAAACCCCGATGGCTTGAGGCGCCGTGCAAATACAGGGAACATGATCAAAGTTTAAAGCAGACGCCCAGACATTATAATTTGAAGGAGCCATCGTTTTGTGCCATGCCCCATGAGCCTAGGTCAACAATTTAATCGCGCGATTGCACCAGTACTTACCTAGTATACGGCATCCAAAGCTCAGATGGACCAACATCAAAATGGACATAAGGGCCCAGTTCGAACTGCAAGGGATTTTGGGACAATTCCTTTACAAGCCTCATAACGAAGCCAGAGAAGCACTGAACGGAAGTTTACCTAGACTGCCAATCTCCCCGGTAGACCCGGTAGACCCGTTCGATGAACTTCGATCTATCCCGACACCGGTGCTCGAAGGAAGAGCCTAGGGTTAACCAGAATCATCGGTGTCAGCATACATCACTAAAGCAAGATCAGATGGTCTCCGATTGAAGTCTCCATCATTACGGGGCCGGGGACTCTCGAGTCTGTGGCTGTGCTGCAATCCTGTCAACCCCATTTGGTCTCGCTGTTCCGGAATATGCCGCAATCCTTTCCTGGGAAGACTTTTTCGGCATCAACGTCACCTCACAGCCTCGTAATGGCCACGCAGAGCGATGGCCCACTCCCTTTCATCCTACTGCCATACAGGAGGCCGGAAAGGAAAAACGCTGTAAGATTGTTTCTATTTTCCCTGTAATGATTTCCCGCTGCTTTATATACCACCGATCTAGATTCGAGCCAGTCGCTCACTCTCGGTGCTCTTTGATCGACTGCTATCGATGATCGATACATCGGGCCTGTGAGCCGGGTACGAGTCTACCACCGATTAAATCATAAGACACACTCCTAGCCTTTGTACTTACGTCTCCGACATACTTAAGTAAGTAAGATGATGCAGGAAGGTGATTCATTCCAACTTCGATATCTCCAAAGACGTTAGTACGCAAGCCACGAGGGGACGAGTGCCCTTTGGATACAGCATGTGGAGCACCCTACTTTCTCTAGACAAACTAACGCACAACATGACCCATGCACCTTTTCGACCTCTGCTTTCGACCAAGGCGGGTCATAGCCGACATGATGAAACTGTCCGCTCGCTCCCACAGTCATCACAAGTTAAAACGTGTTCAAGCCCATCATCTGATGAAGCAGAAAAATCCAAGGAGTCATCGATGATCTCTGAAATGTTTGACATGTTTCCGGAGGCGATGAAACTTTTATTGAAAGGCTTACGGACAGCAGCCCAGTTTTCACCAGTACCCTGCTTAGCCGAAGCAGCTGGGCTGACTGTGGATATCTTTGAGGGTCTAGAGGTGCGTTTAATGTTCAGATTTGTAGTCAGACCATTTGGGTGATCTTTCTCTTTGTCCTAGCAAGCTCACGTAAACAGGAATGATAGCCAAGCCCTCTCTCGAGAATGTGTCTTTCTAGTCTCCACTATTGACTCCACCTGCATGGAGTTGGCCCAGGACGATCATCTTCTTCCCTCGGATTTGACCAATCATTTACGCTTACTATGCAAGTACGTTGTTTGTGTGTAAAATTTTTCTTTTCTTACGAAGGAAATTTACGTATACTATACCTAGAACGCTAAAGACGATAAAAGAATTCGCTTCAAAACAAGCGGGTCGTTCGTTCTTCAAACGACTTCTTACCAAGAGCAATGACGCTGAAGCCATCCGGCGTCACCGGGAGGAGATGAATAGCGCGCTCGGGCTTTTTTCGGTGAATATAGATTCAACTATCATGATCCACTGAATGACCTGAGCTTCCACAGCTCCAGTCTCATATCGCTACTCGACAGATGTGCACTCGAATCCTGGCGGAACTTAGTAAAGAAACTGCCGCTATGAAAGTAACTACAGACGCTGCTTCAAACCCTTCTCGGGTCATCAATGACAGTTCCAGCGTCTCTTTCTTCAAAAACACATCTTACTTAACAGCTTCAGGTGCCTGTATTAACAACGTTGCAGGCGATCAACGTTGTGTATCAAACTCAAACCATTCGAATATCACGAATTCTGGAAATAACTATGACAGATTTACAAGGAACGCAGATATCGAAGAGAAGGGGATTATTGGCTATGGTCCGTTTAAGTGATGCTGAATTTTGAAAGGAATTTTGTTTAGGTGGCGAGGTAGAGCCTGAGAGGGCATATAGTCATCTACAAACCGTGTAATGATTTTCTTTCCGGCAGTGTACATGGTTTCGCCGAATCCACTCAATGTAAAATAGACATTTTTGTCTGAATAGACCTCATCTGCAACGGAATTTGTAAATTCTGGTATTGTATACAATACTGTCAATCAGTTTCAGATCTGGAATGATCACCCAAATACTCTCATTATCTTGACTCTTTTGATTCCTGCATCTGTCACTCAAGTGTGAATTAGGTGGTGCATGACATGCAGATAGTGGGGAGACGTAGGGAAGCTTAGAAAGGTGGACCCTGAAAGCTGACATCAGGGAGCTGGAGTTTACAAAGGACGCTTTCCGGGATGTGGTGCTTCTGATGCCTAAACAGTTTACAGCTATCGACTAGTGAGTAGTCAGGCCTTGTACATGCACTTACAATGGCCCGATTCCTTGATTGTATGATACATAGGGTGAACACCCTAAACCCTAATGGCTCGAGGCAGTGTGAAAATGTCAATAAAACTCGAAGCAGACGCCCACAAGTTAGTCATGAATACTCTTATATGTTACAGCCGTTCATATAAGTAATGGCAATCGTTACGCGCACGACCTTTTGTAAAATGTGCAACTTGTAGGCTATCTGCTACCATATATAGAAGGTCGCCTCAGTGTCAGAACCCCACAGGGCCCACACAGAGTCACTCGACAACATGCACGCAGTGAAATGTGACTCCATATATGGTAGCTGACACCTACAGGTTACACATTTAAAAGGAACGGCTGTAACCTTACGGGCATAAGGGCTTGATCTGAAATTCTACCGGTTTGGGTTCAGTCAGGCACAACACAGAAAGTTTGACACATTTTGTAAGTGTAGGCTCCAACGATGAAAGCTTGTCGCCATTCAGTCTATCTCGACACCAGCACCCAAAAGAAAACATTGAGGGCTGAATCAGAACCATCGGTGTCAGCAAACACCACTGAAGCAAGATCGGATGCTCTCTCAGATTTAAGACCGTTGAACACAGGAAAGATTGATCCCACTGCAGAGGTGGCCAGAAAATAAGAGATTTGTAAGATTGTTTCTAGGAAGTTATTTCCCTTATAATGGCCATTCAGTTTTTCTCGCTGCTTTATGCGCAACTGATCATAAAATACACTCCTTGGGCCTTTGTACTTGCGGGGATAGAGGATAGTTCATAAGACGATCATTGATCGATTCATTCCAGCCTAATATCTCCAGAGACATTAGTCCCACAAGAGCTGATAATAGTGCCACTCTCCAACGCGTGGAGCACCCTACTTTCTCCAGACAGACCAACACCATGACTCATGTATCTTTTCAACCTTTGCTTGCAACAAAGGTAGGCCATGACCTACATGATGAAACGGTCAGCTCACTTTCACAGTTATCACAAGATGGAATGTTCTCAGGCGCATCATCTGATGGAGCGAGAAAACCCAGGGAGCTCCACTCAACCTCTGAAATGTCTGAAATGTTTTCGGAGGTGTTGAAGGACTTGTTAAAAGGCGTAGAAGCAGCGAAGTTTTTACCAATACCCTGGTTAACCGACGCAGCTGGGCTGGCTTTGGAGATTTTCGAGGGTCTAGAGGTGCGTTCAACATTTAAATTTTTGATCAAATCTTCCACTGGGAGCACATTTGTGTTATTCCAGTGAGTTACAGAAACATCACTGGGGAATTATTACTTTAAAATTTGGAAACACAGTGGAAATACAATGATTTCATTGTAATTCCATTTGTGATTCCTCTGTAATTCCTCTGTAATTCCAAGGAATTACATAAATTTGTTCCCAGTGTTCTGGATGACCTTTCCTCAATATCTTTCTTTGCCCCTAGCAAGCTCACGCGAACAAGAAAGATAGCCAAGCCCTCGCTCGAGACTGTGGTTTTGTAGTCTACATTATTTACTCCATCTGCACGAAATCAGCCAAGGGGGGCGACCATCTTCCCTCAGACTTGATAAATGATTTAAGTCCACTTTGCGAGTACGTTTTTTCATGTAATGGTTTTTTTTTTCTGAAGATTTACATATACTAGAACGTTAAAAGCAATAAAAGATTTTGCTAAGAAACAAGCGGGTCGTTCGTTCTTCAAGCGATTTCTTACCAAGAGCAAGGACGCTGAAACCATCCAGCATCATCGGGAGGAAGTGAATTGGGCGCTCAAAATTTTTTCGGTGGGTAGTATATAACTGTCATGATCTTTTATCATCCTCCATTCACTGAACAACCTTTCCACAGCTCCAGTCTGATATCGCCATGCGACTAATCCTGGCAGGCGCTGAGGAGCATGCCCCTCCGAAAGCCACTGAGGACACTGTGGCTTGTTCGAACCCTTCTCAGGTCTTCAATGACGCTTCTTTCTTCAAAAACGCTCGCTTGAAAAGTTCAGGTGCCATCAGTATTAACAATGTTACAGGGGATCAGCATCATATATCGAATTCAAACTCCCCGAATATCACGAATTCTGGAAATGCCTATTACATGAAATATAACAGGAAGAACTGGTGATTATCGATTATGGCTTAGAGAAACTTTGTTTCGGTCAGACAGAGAGCATTACCGTACTGTTTGTTTTCAAAATGTGTGATGATCGTTTGTTTCTAGTAGACTGTAGTGTTCCGTGACACGGCTGCGCCGAATCTAGAGTACTCAATGTGAATTAACGTTTCTTGTCTAACTTGAAATGTATAATGATCTTCTCAATATAAATCTTTTTGTGAAAAAAAAATAGGCTACGACATAAGCCAATTGTGGGGGCACATTCACATTCCGGATGCTATGGCCGCGCAAACATCATATGAGTTTAGGGTAACATGATGCATGGCCCAGTACTTGGGGAGGAGGAGGAGGAGTCTATTAAACCGGGTAAGGTCCAAGAACTGAACACCGGTGTCCGGGAAGCACTTAGATGTGCAGCTAGACGGGGAAACTTGAGTAGAGTGATCCGAATCACAACTGATCGTAAAGCTCTAGAGACATTTTTGGTATTCTCCGAGCTCGTATTTTTCCTTAACGGTATTGTTTGTTCAATATCCCAAACAGTATGGCGAGGAGGAGAGTAGATCATGTATGATAGACTACACTATAGAGATATCAAACAAACAAAAATACGGAGAAAATCGAAAATGTCTCTATGTAGACTTTGTACGATTCAATTCAATTATTAGTGGCAAAGCACGCTATCAATAGTGAGTGACCTTATTGAGTATCCAAATCTGAATGAACCAACGACCGTAACTGGCCACCTCCTTTTAATTCACAAGCTGCCACTTGACCCAACTTTCTATAGAGGCAAAGCCTTTCATAGTCCGAGTCCAGGACCACAAGTCGTTGTGGGCAAGGCGACTTTTCTCATTAGCAATTACTTGGGCAAGGATTCGAAAAGGAATTCCAGAGTACGGCTGCAGTGTGTATATACATTCCAGCAAAAAAGTGTGCAAAAATAAATTTGCGAGAAAGAAAAAAGAAAGCTTGAAAACGAATCCGAGTAAAAAGAAAAGGTGGAGAGAAGAGAGGAAAAGAAGTATGCACGAAAATCCGAAAGTAGACTGACCACTAACAAGGGAACGTTACGTATGTGTGAGAGCTTAAGACGGAGAACGAGGTGAAGAAAGAGAGGAAAAGAGGACTCATGAACAATTGCGGTATTTTTGAACGGGACCAAAGAGACCTACCTAATCGACCAGAAAGAAAACAAAAAGAGTAAGATAAGTGGGGGTATGTATACGTATGAGATGAGATGAGAGGCGAGAAATTGCATGTATGTAACGAAAGTGACTAAACTAATCGAGCAGAAGGTGCATATAAGAATGTACTTTAAGTATGAAGAGCGTAAAGTGTTATGTACTATGTGTGTGACTTGACTTTTTTCTCGGAATAAAAACCAGCCCAGAACATCGACCTCTAACTCTCCCCTTCCTTATTCTCATCCCCATTCCTAAGTGCTCCAACCCATCCTTGCTCTCGTGTGTTATGTTTATCAACAAAACAACACAACACATCCCCCTTCCACTACCATGGTTCTTCCCCACCTTCAAATCGATTCCTCAAGTCCTCCAACCCCCTCCTCGCTCTTCTCTTACGCGTTACGTGTTTATCAACAAACAACACAACACATCCCCCCTTCCACTACCATGTTCTTCCCCTCCTGCTTCATTTGTCCTTGCAGTAGCAGGTAACAGCAGGTGTATAGTCGATATGCATTGGGGTACCCTGCACCAGTTAACCAGCACCAAGACCCCAAGGTCCTACGAACAACAACTCCAGTGACTTCCCATTATTACTTCCACAAACGTCAGCCCCCTCTCTCTCTCTCTTCCCCCCCCTCCCCCCTTGCTTCCTTCCTTGCTTCCTTCTTTATCCTCGTTTCTCCATCCTCATCCTCATTCCCTAACCACAATTCCTCTGCCCCTCCCCCCTCTCTCCCCCCTCCTTCTTACGCGTTATGTGTGTATCAACAAACAACACAACACATCCCCCTTCCACTACCATGACCGTGACCGTGACCGTGCTCTTCCCCTCCTCCTCCTCCTGCTTCGTTTGTCCGTGTAGCAGTGGAAGAAGGTACAGCGGGTGTAGTAGTCGATGTGTTGGTAGCACCTGCACCAACTCCGGTAGGAGCAACAGGAGCAACAGGGGTAGCAGCAGTAGCACCACCTTCTGAACCTGTCGTACCCAACACTTCTCCTCCACCACCTGCACCACCACCTGCTACGACACCGACTTCTCTCATCTCTCCTCCTCCTCGTTCCCCTCCTCCCCCACCTCCTCCTCCTCCCCCTCCATTATTATTATTATTCCCATTATTATTATTCCCACCAAAAACAGCCAGCGAAACAGGAACCGAAAACAAACTCCTCCTGTTGTTCTTCTTCTTCTTCGTCGCGTCTGTGCCGTCTTCGGATAGGGGCGGGATGCCGGGACCGTGGGGGCGGATGGAGAGGTGGATGATGGTTAGTTGGGGTGGGGAGGAGGATGTGGAGGAGGGTTGGGATGTGGATGTGGGTGGGGAGGTGGATGGGGATTGAGTTGGTTGGGGAGAAGTAGATGGAGAAGGAGGTGCTGGAGCGGGAGCGGGAACGGACGTGGTGGTAGTGGTGGGAAGTACAGGCGATGAAAGTGAATCGTTCGGTTGGGTTTGGATAGGTGAGGAAGGAGCCGTGGTGGTGGAGTAAGAAGGAACGTAACTCGGGAACTTGAGTCTAGTCAACGTGTCTTCGTCTTGAAGGATTTTACCTAGATGAAGGAGACGGAGGTAGGATGGAGTTGGGGGGCGGTCTGAGGGGGGGAAGTCTGTTTTGGTTTTTTTTTGTTTGCGTTCGTGTGTAAGGGCGTGTTATGAGGCGCGCGCGTGTGTGTGATGGGTTGGGTCGTTGGTCGTTGGTCCAAGGAAAGGGCGAAGACAAATAACAGAAAGAAAGAGAACGAATTGAGTTGAGAAAAGCTTAAGGGTCAAAAGGTTTCCTGGAACTCACCCTCAGGCCAACCACCCCAAATCAACTCTTTAACTCTACCCACTGTCGTTTCTGGATCGAAAGACATCGTTCGTCTGGCACCGGTGATGAGGAGGAAGGTTAGTGGGATTTTTGGGTCTGTGTGGATTTGGATTTGGGGTTGGAGTTGGGGTTGGGGTTGTTGGGGTTGGGGTTGAGTGTCGGAAGGTGTAGGGTTGGAGGTAGGAGCAGTAGCAGTAGCGGGAGTAGAGTCTGTTTGTGTTGACGTCGGTGCATGGGATGAAGGTGTCGACGTTGATTCCGTAACGGCAGCATTCGCAGAAGTAGCAGTAGTCGCATCTGTCACCTCCTCCGTCGTCGTCATCACTCTCCTTTCCTCCCCTCCATCCCCTTTATCCTTCTCGAGCTCACTCCTCTCCCTCGCCTCAACCTCCTTCCTAACCACCTCCCTCCTCGCCAACTCCTCTTCCCCAACACCTCCATCCCCATCCAACGGTCTACCCAAATCAGATTCTGGGTTCTCCATAGCTAAGACGTCTATACGGGTTAAGGAGGTGCGTGCGGATGTGGTTGTGGAGTTGAAAGCGGAATTGTTGTATGCAGAGGAGTTGTATGCTGAACCTAGACCGAAAGTTAACAACCCTCCGGAACTGAGACCTGAACTGCCTAAATGATGGTAAGGGTGATGGGAAGAAGAGGAACCGGGTCTGTTGTTGTCGTGATGATGATGATGATGATGAAGGGATTGAGAGAAAGAGACTCTTGCAGCGGCACCTCCGCCGGCTGATGTTGATGAAGAAGAAGCGAAATTGGAATGAGAACTTGCGGGTCGACCGTTGGGGAGTAAACCAGAAGAAGACGAGGAGGAGGACGTTCCGATACCGTAAAGATGAGGCAAGAGACGAGGGCTTAGGTTCGGATGACTACCGGTAGTAGTAGTAGAGAGAGCGGTCGGACTGGTGTGTGTACGTGATAAAGGGAAACGGGAAGAAGGTGTGAAAGGGGATAATAAAGACGGTTGTTGTTGTTGTTGTTGATCGACGGATGTCTGGTTCACTGCCACGTCGTCGTCGTCGTCAGACAGAAGAGGAGGAGGAGGAGGAGGAGGAGGAAGAGGGGAGGAGGCAGTGAGCGTCGTTGCTGTTGTTGTTGTCGTCTGCGGAGGCGGCGTGAGCGTCTCTGACTGATCTATTTCCGTCACTAGCTGTATCTGCGAGTCGTTGTTGTCGCCTGTCGTTCCCGTCGTCGTGGTTATCGTTGTCGGAGGACTATCAGTGGTCGTACTCTCTGTCGTTGTTGTACTCGCTATATTGGTCGTATCCGATGGAGGTACTATGCTGCTGCTGGTGGAGATAGAGGAAGAAGAAGAAGGAGACGAAGGAAAATTGGAAGGTTCAGAAAATTGAGCACGGATCATGCCGTCGTCTCCAAGAATAGAATGGGTGACCATGTCGATGTCGCGTGCGTGAGAGTCCGAGGATGCCTTGTCTTCTTTATTTTCGTGGAGTGGGTCGTTCACACCGCTAACGGTGGACGAAGCGATACCGGTCGTCGTGGTCGAAGGCAGACGGGCAAGGGCAACGGTGGTCGCGTCTGTAAATCGAACTAAAAGACTAAAGTAAGCATTCTTTGTTTTTTTTGCAAATTATAAAACAACGCACGAGCTGACATAGTAGGCTCTTCTTCCTCCCATTCCGGCTCTGACTCTGAATCGCTATTTCCAGTGTAGAACAACCCTTTCCTCGGTTTTGTCGCTAGGCTATCTTCTATGCCGATCGGCGCGGCGTACATTATCGATGTCATTGGTTGGGCAAAAACTGACAGTTTATATGACAGTGCGTTTAATGGGTGGGTGGTGGACTGGTGGTGGTTGCTGGTGGTGGTGGTAGAGAGCGAGAGACGTCGGAGTGAGAAGTCCCCCTAGGGTCAGGGTTAGATATGTAAGACGATGAACGGCGCGTGTTTTTCTACTAAGGTGACAGAAGGTGTGATTACAAGTGAAGAGATGATAATGAACCGGGGACCTGAGAACAATGGAACGGGATTCAATTTTCTCTATAGATCAATCAACGAAACAGGAACGTTAACCTAGCTGACCTCTCCTTTTTATAGTCTCTTGGATCCGACAAGGAGGTTTAGGGACACTTTACTAGGGCACCGGTACTTCGTCCGGAGACTTACTGATTGGGTGCGCTGGGAAGGGTAACTAGAACATCAAGAACGTGCTCGGCGTGTTGACTGCGTGCACTGCTACCTTAGGTTCATAATGAGTATGTATGCTCCGAATTAGACAACTCTATAGTACGTACCGGTACTTTACTTATCTTTTACTACCCGCAGTCCTATTTTGATCCTCTCTAGCACTTCTATATGGCATTCACACAACTCTTCTATATATCCGGCGTATAGATGAGTTCTGATCTACGGATTCATTCTATCTATCATTTGCACAACGACTTGAATTCCTCGATAAAATGCCCATACCATTGGGCAGACTTCTTAATGGTCTAGAGTCCAACTCCAGCCCTTACCCAGCCTCATCGGGCGTAGCTGGTCCATTTACTATTATGACTTCTGTCTAGTCTCGACCCTAAGTATTTACTTGTAATCAACAGTTCTTCAATATGTAATAAGTTCGGAAGCTTGTGTACTACACCGCGAATCCCCACACGGATAACGACGAAACGATTCACTGTCGACTCTTTTTCTGATTTCACCTTACTCAACTGGATGCTTCGTTCATATAGATCCGCTTTTTGAAACTCAAGATCTTTAAGAACCTATGCTTTTCTGTCTCCGGGGGGACCCAGCTAAGGGGAATCGGATCGATCGACTCTAAGTACAAATACGAGTCACAAAAGTCGTTAGACCCGTTCCTGAGAGTCTAGACCCTAAAGTATATCCACTTTCGACTTGTCAAAGTCATTTTTTCGCACCGAGTCTCCGGCAACGACAAACGACAAACGACCATGTCCCTTTCACCAAACACAACAGATATATACTTCTGTCTCATGTACCGGCGCTATAGCCAAGTGGTGACGGCGACAGATTAGAATAGATACGCTTGTGTAACAGTCTGGTCCTCCTTCGAGGGTGCAGGTTCGAATCCTGCTGGCGTCGCTGTTGACTCGGAGCTTGTTATGTTCAATTTTTGCTTTTTTTTTTTTTTTTTTTTTCCTTCTTCTTCTTCTTTCAAAGGTTTAAAAGGGTCTAAAAGTATATATCCACTTCGACTTGTCATTTTTCGCAGTGTTCACACCGAGTGTTCTGGTAGCAGCGACGACGACGAACCGATGATCCACTTCCACCAAACACACATATGGTAATGTAACATGTGTCGGCGCTATAGCCAAGTGGTTACGGCGACAGATTAGAATAGGTGGATTTAGGTTCCGATTCAATCTGTTCCTCTTTGAGGGCGCAGGTTCGAATCCTGCTGGCGTCGCTATTGGGCTTGTAAATTCATGCCTTTTTTTTTTTTTTTTTTTTTCTCGTCATCTAAAGGTTGAATTTTTATTTTCAAAGTTGCTTTGTGCTTACATCCCACAGACATCGGTGAATGGCTACTATGACACTAATGTTTTTCTTTTTCTCTTCTTCCTCCTTTCTTCTTTTTCTTCTTTCCCCTTGTTGGTTTGGTCTTTTCAATTGGCTTGGTTTTGGCCATGGATCCCGCCATGATGACTGTACCAATTTTTTGAGCATGCGAGTAGATAGACAACATAGAGGGGGGTTGTGTTGTAAAACTAAAAGCGGCTCTGTCTACACACCTTTTGCTAATTCTGGATTATCATCAGCTGGCATGTTGGCCTGATTTCCTTGAACAAAACGAACGGGTTGCATCACAAAGAGCAATTTGTGATGCGTTGTTGAAGAAAGTATTTGAAGCCCGATTTCGCAGTGCAGGCCGTTGCTTCACTGGAGACAAGTTTGAACAAGGATTAATCACAAGTTAAAGTAGGAAAGGAAGGAAGCCATTCCAAAGAACGGCACAGAGGACTAACCCAGCATTGGAAGAATTTGGCGAGGTTTCTGCCATACTCTTCATAAGCTTATCAACATCCTTGAAGAAATTTGGGTCTCCTAGAACAGAATATCAAATGTAAGAAATATGATCTAAGGTATCAGGCATATTTCTTACCTTTAGGCCGGGAAAGCGTACCGACTCATGGTTCAGAGCCAGGGAGGAACTGTGCTAACCATCCTGACCTCTTACTTATAGAATTCCACTCAGCGCCTGTTCCCCTACTAAATTGCCTTGCTATGGAACACAAACTGTCGGCTTTCTCGTAGCTTTTTTTTTTTTTTTACAAAAGTGAACAGCATGAATTCCCTCATTTACTCATTCATTGAATTGTTAGACGCCCCTCATCTAGATATAACAAGAAAAATTTCCTACTTTGACTACACCTCTCTGTAAACGAGGCAGTGGGGCATGTTCAATTCATTGTGCATAGCTTGATCGTGTTTTTCTACTTTGGTCTAAATCTTTATATTTTCTTCACTGCAATCTGATCTTGTACTTCAAGAAGTCGACAAAAAGAAGCTTTTGTACCTAAAGAGCCGATATCAAGCAAACGGCCGAGCAGATTCACTGATCCAGGATAGGTGGGTGGATAACAATTTCCCTATACATAGCCAGAGCTATGCAGGCACTTAATAGTAGCTTCAACGTCAGACTGTATCATCTCATGCAGCTGCTGATCCCTAGTGGACTGGAAAATTTCGGAGAAATCAATACCAAGAGTACTAATCTAAGGGATTTAACCAAATACTTATTACTTGAGTTTCTTCGGATGCAAGCGAAAATATTCTCTGCATAAGTATGTTTTACGTATTAGTATGGTTTTAATCCTGTTGATGCTTTTGCTATCTGTCTGTATTCAAACAGAGGTAGGCAGGTGCTCCGAGAGAGCGAACAATCTCCTTCTAGCCGAGAGGGAAACCCCAAAGTTCCAACACAGGAAAGAAATTTACCTCCAAAAATAGAAAATTTTGTAGAATAAGTCACCTGATAGATATTAAGGTGTTTCGGGAAACATTGTCCTAATCCCAATTGTGATATAGTTCATAAATAAATTCACAGTTTGGGACGGACCCATTTCTAGGAATGACGCGGATTCAAGTAGTAGGTATGCCACTTCTTTTGGTCTGCTTTCGTAGGCTCTCTCCAAAAGCTATAGAGTGTGCTCCTTTAGATCTTGGCCAATATGCTGGTTTACCATGATGAAAGAAAGCAACCAACAAGGACTGATATCTGATATAAGTATAACGCTCGGAAGTGTGTGTGATGTGGACATCCAAATTGGGAATTCATTTATGAGCTACATAAAAAATTGCGTTAAGGTTTCCCGAAGCTGTTGTAATAGTACAATTATGACTACAAGTCTGTGCAACACAAATATCTATCAGACTCCGTCCATTTTTTTTATCTTATTCTTATTCCAGGTGTTCTGGCAGTCCTGATGCCCAGTCTAGTTCAAATTCAGCCTTGTTCTGGTGTGATTGAGGTCATGTGCATGGTTGAGAAAAACAAACTGAACTGGAACTTTGATGATTGAATTGAATGAACTGGAGTCATAAAGTGTGATACCGTAAGATAAATGAACACCTCTTCGAAATAGTACAATAGAGCGCATCTGTAACAAGAGATTTGGCCATTTTTTAAGCTCGAATCCATTGAAATCTACTTTGTATGGAAGGTGGAGCCATCCAAAATTCTCGTTGCAGATGCGTGTAAACACGCCGTATGGCGTGACACTGATCACACGAGGAAAACCAGAAGGTAGATCGCGTCCTATTGGCAAGAGCGAGAAAGACAAGACGGCGAGTAGCGTACGCTAACGAGACGGAGACAAGATGAAAGAACGGGAAGAAAAGAAGTGAGTATGACTAACGCGTGTCGAGACATAAGTATGTAAGTACGAGAAAGGTCACATGACCGTGAAGTGAATGTGCTGTGAACGTAGCACGTTTACACTCCCACCCATCCTGAAGCAGATCCTATCTAGTGGGTAGATATGTAAGGAGAGAAAAATTAAACTAAGAGTAATAAAAAAATACGAAAGAAAAGGAAAATGAGGCATCAACAGCCATGAGGACCAGCGCCACCGCACTTAAGCCAGTCATCCAAAGCAGAACAGTCACGAATTGAGCTGAAACTGAGCCATCTATCTTCTTCAGGGCCGTAACCTGACCATCGAATCAAAAATTGCCAACCACGACCACGTTTGCGGGCATCAATGATCCTGTCAATGGTAAATTCTTCATGTCCATCAACCATCAGCGGTGCCGGACGAGTCAATTGACGACCAGGGAAAAGCTCGTCGTTGTTATGGGTAAACCTTTTCAATTCGGAGACATAGAATGTAGGATAGACACCAGGTTGACTTGGTAGTTCAAGGGTGTAGGAGTCCGTTTCCGGATGAGCAGCAACAATCTCATAAGGTCCATCATACCTCGGGAAAAATTTTGCAACCCTAAATTCGCCGGATGATTTGTATTGCCTGCGTCTGTGTAATGTGGATAGCATAACCCAGTCTCCAACAGCAAACTTATTCGGGGTTCCGCGGTGTTTATTAGCAAAAAAGGACTGGTGAACTTTTGCTTGAAATAAGCAATCACGAGCGTCGGCCTCAATGGACTGGAAGGATTTGATAAGATTAGCAGCATTCAGCTCCGCAGGCACAATGGAGTCAGTTGTAATAGGAGGTAGTACACGGGGGGAGCGACCGGTCTTTAACTGAAACATGCTCATACCGGTACTTGAATTCCAAGAGTTCATAATGTCAAAGCGGACTTTTGGAAGAGCGGCAACCCAGCCCGATTGATTACGGGCAACGTAGTAGCGCAAGCACTGGTTAATAGTCTTGTTCGAGCGCTCCGAAGCACCATCCGTTTCAGGGTGATAAGCAGAGGACATTTTGAGATTAATCCCAGTCAGCTTCAGGAATGCTTGCCAGAATTTAGAGACAAAAAGTTTGTCGCGATCACAGATCAGCTCACAAGGTAAACCATTTTCACAATACCATTCCCGAAAGAAAAGTAGTGCACACTCATCCGCCGTGAGATCCATACGAGTCGGAACAATTCGAACATCCGCGTCCAAGCGGTCAGTCATAGTCAGGATACAGTTATAGCCTTCGTCCTCCGGCAAGGGACCAATAAAGTCTAGTGCCACACTCTGCAGTCGGCCATCCGGCACGGGTAAGGGATGTAGGGGACCTTTTGGGTTCTTGGCGGTTGTGGACTTATTGCGTTGACATTCGGTACAGCCAGGCACGTATGACTTGAGCAGATCCCGCCGCATGTTTGGCCAATAGTAAGAATCACGGAGATATTCATAAGATTTATCGCCACCGAAGTGGCCTGTGCAATCGTGAGCCAGACGGAAAAGGGTCTCACGCAGGTTGTCAAATCGTGGAATCACCATTCGACCATCAATGTACCAAAAACCATTGCGCAATTCACAACCGGGAATGGGAGAAGCACTGGAGTTTAATTTACGAACAAATTCATCAGATGCGTAGCCTTGTTTGATTTTGGCGGCAAATTCCTCATCGGCTTTGATGGTGGAAACAGAAGCCACAGTCGATGGCAGCTGCCAGGCATCTGACTTCAAAGGGGGAGCGGACTCGACAGGGGATTCACCAGGCAGTGAGTGTGGGGGAATTCTCGACAAGCAGTCAGCACCTGTGTTAGCGTCACCCGGAAGGTACGAGATGATAAGCTCATATTGACTTAAAAATTCTTGCCATCTCATCTGTCGACGACTAAGTTCCTTTTGAGAAAGAAAATTTTCTAGTGTGCGATGGTCTGTTAGAACATAGACAGGCATCCCAATACAGTCCGCACGCCAGCGTTTCAATGCGCGAACAATTGCAAGAAGCTCTTTCTCGTGCACCGGGTAATTAAGTTCAGGCCCTGATAATTGTTGAGAATCGAAGGCAACCGGACGGGCAGATTTCAGATCCGGACCCCATGAAAGGATGGCACCGGTACGCCAGTCACTGGCATCGCAAGTCACAAATATTTTATTATCACCTGGGTTAGAATGATCAATGAAAGTTAAGGCAGCTCTATGCACCACCCCCTCTTTAATCCTAATAAAGGCTTTCTCATGATCGGATGTCCATTCGGGAAAGTCACGATTGCACTCCTTGCGTGTTAAGGGATTCAAAATTCTGGTGTGTTCTGCAAGATCCTCAATATAACAGCCGATGAACCGAACCATGCCAAGGAACCTTCGAACTTGAGAGGCAGACGTTGGGCGCGGAAAATTAAGAATAGCATCACATTTACGCGGTTGCGCCTCAATACCTCTAGCCGAAATACGGTGGCCCAGAAAATCAATCTCCAACTGAAAGAATTGACACTTCTTAGGGTTACAATACAAACTATTTTCTTTAAGTGCTGCGAGGATCAATTCAACGTGCCGTGCCTTTCATGTTCATCAGCATTTTCAGACCAAATGACAATGTCATCCAAGTACACATGGCAAAATACCCCAATATATTTTCGAAGCGCGTTCGAAATGCGTCTTTGGTGAATTGCTGGGGCATTACGGATGCCCATCGGCATTACCACCCATTCGTATAGTCCAAGGGGAGTATTCACGGCAGTGAAAGGGATAGAGGATTCATCCATCTTTGTCTGGAAGAAGGAGTCCGTCATGTCCATCTTACCCCAAATTTTTCCTCTAGCGCAGTCTGTCAAAATATCCTCAATGCGGGGTAACGGGTGACGATCTGGAACTGTATTTGCATTCAAAACACGATAGTCATTCACCCATCGGGGCAACGCTGTAGGATCAGCCTTTGGAATAAGGAAGCATGGGGAAGTGACCGAAGAAGACGAGGGACGGATCCGACCAGCATCGATATGTTTCTGTATCAGTATAGACCAAGCTTCCTTGTACTTCCTAGGTGAAGAGTAAGTTCTCGCAGCAATAGTTTTCAAAGAGCTCTTGAGTTTGATAGAACAAGTTATGTCACTAGGTAGTGAATCAACATGAGGGATTGATTCAAACACTGCAGAATATTTCTCTTTCAGGGCCTTCGAACGTCGGTCGTAATCTGTCAGAATCTCAAGGTTCTTGATACGCTCGGCCACAGCCGCAGCAACATTAACAGGGGACACATAATCCGAACGACGTAAACGCGGGTTGCGTTTATGGAATTCCTTCAATTCGACAATGACAGACAACAACGATTTACAAAAGTCCATGCGCTTCTGCTTAGGAGAACGTGCGACAGGAGGGGAATGTACAGTGGGAGAAACAGGATTAAGTACGTTTATGTCCGAATCCTTGCAAACGAGAGTGCCAGCTGCGAAGTCCGCAACTAAGTGATTATGTACAAGCCAAGGTAAGCCTAGAATAACAGGAGAACACAGAGAGGGAGCGATAATAGCGTGTACCGTACGAGAGCTCCAAAGACGAGAGGGATGATCAAAATGCAATTTAACATACTCAGTGAGGACAGTGGTATTATTCGAAGGAGACGAAGAGGTTGCAACGGAAATAATTTCAGGTTTGTACAGTCGATAGCGTTTCAGACCGAGTTTAGTGACGAGATCATCTCTAATAAGAACTAGATGTGAGCCGTTATCCACTAACAATTCACAGCGTAGTGGTTCCTCAACAGAGGGGCCATGCAAGAGAGCAGGAAAAAACATGTGCGGAACACGTAGAGGGGGAATGGCATCAGGTGGATTAGAGGCACTCACAGTGTTTCTAATATCCAAACGGGGACGGTTTTCAACAGGCGGAGTAATCGCATCGCGATCTTGCACACCAGGTAGATCTTCAGGGTCATATTCATCATCAGCATCATCGATTACAGCCGCCACTGGCGAAACTCTACGAGACCTATCGGCAGGGCTAGGAGAACCATCATCAGAGGAAGAATACCTGTACGAGACACGGCGACGGCTGGGAGAACCACGATTACGAATGGGAGAAGGGTCACGATGATAGTCGTTGTTGAATCTAGACGACTGTCGGCGGGGAGGGGAAGACGGAGCCGATTTGGAATAAACATCAGCACCACTACAAACGTGAGCGACCGGAAGACCACCCATGAGTGCAGCCACAGCGGAGGAGTTAGTGTTCAGAAAAGAATCAACGTCTCTAACAGGAGACTCGGAAGTAACAGGGGCCACAGCAGCGACGGGAGTAGACCTGCGGGCCAAAACCGCATCCATAGTCAAAGGTTTCTTGTACTTGGAAAAGAAATTCTCAACAAATTTTAAATCGTCAAGCGTGAGTGGACGGTAAGGGACAGAGAGAACCGGCTTATCACCATTGCATTCTGCCGCGATGTGACCGGCCATCCAGTTCCGACATTTCCTGCAGATCTCCCCTTTCATATAAATGTCAAACTGTTTCGAATCCTCCTTGACTTTGGCCATGCTCGGCACCCCGAATGCACCATTATTCTGGGACGAACGGGTTGTATTGTTAGAAGAACGATAAGAAGACGAAGAAGGAGGACGGGAAGAGGTATTCTCGATGGGGGTAAAAGGGCGTTGACGAGCTTGACCGTTGTCATAATGAGAGGAAGCGCCCGATCTCTTGGACGCCTCAACCAGCTTTGATTCAAGTAAGGCAATGCGGTCCAGTTTGGGCCGTTCGAAACGACGGAAATCTGCATCGAGTGACGTAGCTTTATCGACCCAGTCACTGAAGGAAAGGGATTTGAGAACCTTCTTCTCGTGGAGAAAGAGTGCGAAGTCATCCGAGATGTTTTGCTGTAAAAGTACTTTGAGACTGTCCTCGGTGCGATAACCAGGGCTATTCTTGAGAAGACGATTCAAGGATGAGATGGTGTTCAAGTAATTTTCGAAAGAGCGCTCATCAACCTCATCCAAACGAGTAGAATCCATGGTATCGGTCACGATTTCGACCCAGTCAGAACCAAGAATATGGGACTTGATAACATCATCGAAGGCAGTAGAATCCAGTTTGAGGAATTTCTCGGAATTAGTGTCGAAGAAGTTCATACTTCCCTCCGACTGGAAGCAAGTCATAGTAAGATTGCGTGCCTTCTGCGAGTAAGGATCCGTGATATCTTTGTAGTTAAGGTGACGGTTGAGGCAGGCGCGAACATGGACATATTCATGGGGTTTGAGTATACGAGCGTTGACCACAGGAGGCTTATTAACGCCCAAATTAACCCAGTTAGGGACAGTAGACGACATGATAGTGCGGGAGAGTGCAAAATCGTCGCTTGAAGAAGACGAAGTAGAGGAAGAAACCGAAGAACTTGGGGATGGAGAACGTGGGGGAACAACTACGGGAGCGATTACAACCGGGAGCGAAGCGGTAGCAGCAGCAACAGGTTGGGGATCGATTTCAATAGAACAAGGATCGACGACTGTAGAGGGGTTTGGAGGTGTTGTTGGCGAGCGTTGTAACGGAACAGGCGGGACAATCGAAGAAGCAGGAGAGAGAACCGAAGGGACAGGAGGAATAACCGAGGGGACAGGCTCTTGACCGGCCTCGACGGAAGGAGTGCGAGTGAAACGCCCACGTTGATCACGATTGAGAGAAACTAAGGACATGTCAGACCAGAAGAACAGAGGACAATATAACCAGATGAACAGATGACAGCAGAACCAAATGAACAGATGACAGGTGTAATTCAGTAAGCCAACGCAGGAGTAACTGAACCGAGTGAATCCGAGGGAACAAATTTACGTGTGGGCAAATCAAAACGCCGAGTGTGACCAAATATGTGGAAGCCAGGTACGAGAACCAGATGGAAGACAAAAGGAATCCAATAAGAACGACAAGATATAAAAAAAAACTGGATATATGCGCCTCGAGGAACACTTTTAACAGTGACGAGTAGATGTATGCGCGTGAAATGACACTTCAACGGTGACGAGAGTGAATATATGCGGGTGTTTGTGTACGTTGGGCGGGTTTATATGGATAATAAAAAAAAGGAAAGGTGTAGAGACACAAGGGACACGGGAGTGAACTCAACAAGGAGCGTTATCCGAAGGAATGAACACGAGACAAAAGGCGAGGAGACGGGCAAAGGCGGAATGATATATGCTAATACCTAACAAGAGGGTGAACAGCGGGAACACGGAGAACTCACTATTGGCAAACGACGACGCGAGTGTGGCCTCACGGCGCACACAAAAAGACCTTCAAAAAAAGTGTAAACACGCCGTATGGCGTGACACTGATCACACGAGGAAAACCAGAAGGTAGATCGCGTCCTATTGGCAAGAGCGAGAAAGACAAGACGGCGAGTAGCGTACGCTAACGAGACGGAGACAAGATGAAAGAACGGGAAGAAAAGAAGTGAGTATGACTAACGCGTGTCGAGACATAAGTATGTAAGTACGAGAAAGGTCACATGACCGTGAAGTGAATGTGCTGTGAACGTAGCACGTTTACAATGCGCTCTAATACCAGATGGATATAACTCTTAGTAAATTGCACTCACACCGAAAGCGGAAAAAATTCCTCCCAGAGGAATATTTCGGTGATTTTCAATCTATCAAAATTAATGCTATTGCGTATGATACAGCAAATGTTTTTTCGCAATTCAACAAGGTTGAGACTCAGAATGAAAAGTCATAATTCATAATAAAATGCAGTTGAGTTGAAATAATTTTTGAGATATATTATAACAGGAAAGATGAGAACAATACTGATTTATCTGTATTCAGTGCAACTGATGTCTTTTTTGATACAGAGTGTTTCAAGTCAAATCTCGGCTTCAATGAATTGATATCTGAAAAGACAATTGTCGGCTCAGCTGAAATATCATGACTGAATTGAAAACCGTATTTCCACTGGGGTGATAATTGTCTTTTCAGATGTCATTTCATTGATGTTGAGCTTTGAATTGATACGCTCTGTATCAGGACAATTGTAATGCAGGCGGGCGGCCATACTGAATTTACATAAATCATCTTCACTTTCAATTTCCATGATATGATATGATTCAGCCATTGTTTCCCCTGGAGTGTAATCCATTGTGATTTAGAACTTTTCAATCTGAGTCTCAAATTGATTGAATTGTGAGAAATCCTTTGCTATATCATACATGATGTTACTAATTTTGATATATCTTAAATCACCGAAACATTCCTCTGAGAGGAATTTTTTCCTTTTCCGGTGTGGCTGCCACCTGCAACTTGAAATAAGTACTAAGAATGAGTCCTCCTAGTACTCAAAGTCAGCCTTGTAATAATGCGTTAGCACAGATATCTTAGTCGAGATGCATCCTCAACCTCTGATAGCTCATTGGAGATCAAAGCGGAGGTCTGATTCTCAAGCTCCCTACTCAGTGATTTGATACCTGTACTTGAGCTCTAAATCTAATCCACATCAAGTTCCTTTCCTAGATGTTAGTAATTAGTCAAGTTGAGTGTCTAATAAGACCAACCCCTTAGGTCTCAGTCCGATGGAACAAAAGGAGGCCTCAGCAATCAAATTTAGCTTGTATCAGAAAATTTACCAAGATTTGACAGATGAAGATGTGGTGAATTACGAGGCCCTTTAGTGACCTGCCCCTACTAAATTTGACCACCAACTACGAGGGTCGTTCCTAAACTCACACAGATGGCTGTGTTGTTTTCTAGATGTTTTCTCAACGATTGAATATCACATCATAGTTCGGCATATCACACATCACACTGTTCATTACTGCTGCCTGCTGGCGGTGTTCCTACACAAATCAACGGTTTATGACCTTGTTCCTGTCGTGTGAAAACGATGCCCTGTTTCTTTTCAGAGCATCATCATGTCTACTATTCAGATGAATCATGAAACTATGAGGCCGAAGTTTACGAAGGTCTTGCCATTGTAATTAGTCACTAACACAGCGGTTTCACCTACGGCATGGATTCAACACCTTTACTTACAGACTCATAATTACCACGCACAGCAATGGCTACCTCCCTTTCATGATGCCCGGGTATGCTACTGTAAATGAGCCAAAAATAAAATCCGAATGAATCATCATTTTTGAGCCTTTTCCGAACATTTGAACTTGATATCGAGTTTCCGAATCTTGTTCGCTTCGTTCCGAAAGTTTGAAATTGGATAGGACCGAAAGTTTTGTAAGGTCCCGAAACTTTCAAAGCGTGATGTGTGACATGTCCAATTTTCCGAAACTTTCATTATCCAATCCCGAAAGTTTGATCATTCTACCGAATGATACACCAAAAATTCCACAAAATTATATATTTTTTAATTCCACTAAGTACATAGGTTAGCTAAGTGTTAATTAACATATTTTATGTCGAGTTATGTCTTGTGGTGAATATTATGGCTTCTTATATACAGTTGGCTTGGCTTTCATCCATAATTGTGGGAAATATTGTTTGTCCCTTGTTCCATGGCAACCTTTTATTGTCCTTCACATCGACATCACCCTCTCCGTGTGTGCCTTGACTTTAAAGATCCTTCTGAGCACTTGCAGACATAGTGGCAAAAGGCACCCTACAGTAGCACTACAAGATGATGAACCTAACACCCAATTGATCACTCCTATGCTGTCACCGTCACCACCACCTGTGACTATGCTACTAGTAATTATATCCTTTTCCCAGATCTGTGTCATCAGCAGCACCACTCCAGCTACAAGCAGTTTTTGCAGAACAGTCTGCTGTCAAGTGCTAATGAGCATGCTCAAATTGTAAAAATGATACTATTAAAGTATTGTAGCATACTTCCTGGCAGATGTAATTTAATCAGAAAAGATTGTGTATCAAAGGTGAGACTGTGACATTAACAAACTGTGACCTAATCCAAAGATTTTTCTTCCATCCCCAACAGTCTATTGCTCACAGCATGGCAAATGTAGTCAATCAATCTATAGTTGAGGTCACACATTAGATGGGAACAACACCTCTGGTCCATTCCTTTGAACTTGTACTTCTTGATATAGTCCATCAAATCATAGGTGAGACCACACTTTCCTTTGTTTGCACTAATGAGACCAGGCATGTTGTTCTGTACATGCCGCCACTCAGTGCTGAGAGCATGTACACATTTGGAATGGTTGTTGCACTTGTAAACAGACCAATCCATATCATCTGTTGCTGGCATTTGTGTTGCATGCTGAATCAGCCTGTATAATGTCTTTTCAATCAGTTGTGAACCTTTCTGTAACATCCAATTAATTGTTTGATGCTATTTGACAGGACTTATGAAAGGCAATTGGTAGAATCTTATAATAATCTTATTTGAATCTTATCAAATATAGAGATAGGGACATACTATTGTATTCAGCCTTGTTCTCAGGTTTGGATATGTATGATCCATGAGAGTAGAGGCTTTGTAATGCCAAATAGACCCATGTGGATGAGTGCCGAGTGGCTCAACTGTATATAGGAAACCATAATATTCACCACGAGACATAACTGGACATTAATTAAGTAACACTTAGCTAACCTATGTACTTAACAGAATTCAAAAATATTATTTTCGTGGAAGCTTTGGTGTATCATTCGGTGGAATGATCAAACTTTCGGGACTGGATAATGAAAGTTTCGGAAAATTGGACATGTCACACGTCACGCTTTGAAAGTTTCGGGACCTTAAAGAACTTTCGGTCCTATCCAATTTCAAACTTTCGGAACCAGGTGAACAAGATTCGGAAACTCGATATCAAGTTCAAATGTTCGGAAAAGGCTCAAAAATGATGATTCTTTCGGATTTTATTTTTGGCTCGTTTACAGTAGCATGCCCGGGATCATGTTGTTTGGCCAAAATTTTCTTGTTCTGATCAAATCTTGCGTGGAGATTTTCAGTAATGGACTTTTTGCAAAGATAAACTGTGAAATGTTATTTCAAAGCCATCTGCTGTATATACTCCAGTCAGTTTGATTGTTTGTTGACTTCCCGAGATAGATGGATAGTGTGCGTTTAATTGACGTTGGGTGTGAAACAAATTCATCTATCACGCTTGCATGATGCTTTCAGTGTGACTGTGTGAATGATACGTCTTCAGAAGAATTTGAGAAAGCATCAATCTGTTTCAAGAGATCACTTTATGTAATATCAATGGTGGACAACGATGATACCCACTGGTCAAAATAAGCAATTTTTATTCGGTAGTAACCATTTTTGAAATCTAAATAATTATGAACCATTACTCACTGGACTCTGAAGGTCCGACAACAAACACTGGGTGCAAAAATGTGTATATTCCTGGGAATTACAGAGACTTAACAGAAAAAATACGAATTAGCTACATGTCTGTATTTCCACTGATATTACAAGAAAAATACAGAATTATGTTCATACTGTATTTCCAGCACTACAGGCTGTTGACCCTGTAATATCATTGTATTGAAACTGTATTTCTTTGTGTATTTCCAGTGGTAATATAGACATGTATTCAATTCATATTTTTTCTGAATTTTCACTGTAATTCCCTGAGAAATATGGGTTTTTGCATCCAGTGAAACCCTTTCAGTGATCTATGATAGTTGGTCGCGATTCTCTACTCAAAAAGCCTGATGCCTTTCTTTTGCATCAGAAGGCATCTATCAAACAAAGCACCCCAAACGGAAGCAAGACAGGAACAATCTATTTACTTTCAGTTTAAATTCATGGACTTCTGAGAATAAATTCCCATCTTCCGACACACTTCCGACTACCAGAACCATACTGAAGAGACTATCCTCCCATTTATATTTTCCTGGTGACCTATGATTGCTTTAATTGATCCTACCCGACTTTTTCTAACAGGCATTGTGAGTTCCCCATCTAATCGTTCATCCCTAAAATGAATTTGACATAACTACTTCTGGATGTAGTCTTCCTTTCTTATATATGGCATGTTCATTTTAGCTGTCTGACACAATTCTCATCGAATACCACAGGCATCTACATCATAGTCTACGGCACTTGTATTCATGTACTTGGTCAAAAGTCCAATCAAAAGAACAAGGTCTATCTTATTTCAACAACCTTGTTCTTCTGCCTTTCTTCTTTAGCACTTGCATTCAGTGCTGCTCAAATATGTTTGCAATTGCATCTATACCAGGATTTTTCTACTCTGGATGAGAGGACTGCATTCAACTTGAATTATAGGAGTTTCATTCTCAAGTGAAATTTAAATTGTCTAATACCATACCTTCTTGCTGACAATTATACAATTTAAACAGTACTGGAATTGGGGTAGCACAGCTTCTGAGCACGTCAGTATTTTTCCCTATTCTCTGATGTTTGGCCCGCTAAGATGTTTCATTTAGGCTACTTGCAGAAGCTATCCTTGTATGTTGATCACCAATAAGATAAAACTTCATTAACATTGTATAGATCTATCGATGTTATGTCTTATGGAATCGCAAGGTTATAGTCATCATCATTCCAATAATTCTTTCGATAGTAGAAACAGGTGGGAGAAAACTTTTCTTTGATTTAAATCAGGAGTTAAAGACTAATTCTTTCTCAGCCCTTCTTCTATCTGATTTGATCCTCGTTTCTATTGTCGATTCTCCCACAAAGCCGCCGAATCCAGATGGAAGTTCAATTAAACTGTTGATAGCTTTTGTCACTGTGTGTACAGCCACAAACCTAAGCTTGTCATGTCTGATTGGTAATTATATGTTGTCAGTATGAAATAAAGCACGGTTAATGTTATATTAGGAGGCAGAATTTTATACTTAAGCCATAGCTCAAGACTCGTGTTTGGGGACCAGCTCAAGAGGAGATACACGAAGATTGTAGCTGTGATGTTAGTGTAACTACTTTTCATCCTGATGACTTACTTTGTCCATCTGATGCTTGAATTTCCAGCCTTGAATCAGGGATATTATATTTTGCCTTCCTTTTGATGTATCTCATTCTGGCCATTAGTGAGTGGAAGGTAGGAAAGAAAGAGGCATCAACGTCTATAAAAGAACTAGTTCTTTATGGTTGATTAACGTTATCTATCTACAGGCTCGTGATCGTCGGCTTTGTGAAGTCCACAGGGCTTCGTCACTCATGAGTCACATATGAGCAGGGTAGTGTTGCAACGGCTAGGCACGGCACGGCTTGTAGTTGGCTACAGCTTAAATTGGCTTGGTAAGCCAATTTAATCATGTGGCTTGGCTCATCACACAGCTCGCTCGGCTCGAGCCGGTAATCTCCTCAAAATTTCAATACTTGATATCTGAGCTTTTTAGTCTTAAATATAGCTGAGTGTAGTGTGATCATGCATAAAATTATGTTTAAATAATAAAAAACGGTGATGAGGTCAGTTTTAAATAGTCTTGGAACTTAAAAAATCACTAAAGGGCTTTGAGGAGGACATGACGTGATGCCACGTCACTGAAAAATTACCAATTACCGTTTAATTATTATTATGTCCGGCTCAAGCCAGCTAAAGCAGCTCGAAAGCCTAGCCATGAGCCATGCCGGTAATTTTGAGCTGCTGAGCCGATCACATGTAGCAACTAGCAATTTTTAGGCTTGGCTAGGCTCGAGCTGTGGCTCTGAGCCACGCCGTTGCAACACTAGAGCAGGGTCACAGAGCGTGGAATTTCATTCAAACCTCTCCTGGGCTCACTTGCCATATTTTAGGCTTCAAACTCAATTTGTAGTCATTGTACTGTACTATTTCAACCAAGAGTTCATTGATTTTGAGTGTTACACAAAATCTTTGGTCAAGGACCAGTTCAGAGTAGTGTTCCAACGGCCCGGCTAAAAAAGCAGGCTTGAGCCAAGCGGTGACAAGCCAAGCCATTTATTCGGCTTGTCGGCTTTCTTAATAAGATATCTGCTTGGCTTGGCTCGCAAGCCGGCTCGAAGCAGCTAGAGCCAAATATGTGTTTATTACGAGAAAAAGAAATTACAAAAAAAAAAAATGAGTGACCGGCAAAAATTTTAATGGAGAACCGTAGAAAATTTATCGGAGATCTCGTGTAAGACCTCAATGGCTTTAGCTGATGGCTAAGCTCCAGCCAGCTGAGCTGAGCCATAGCTGAACATTTAATTTGGCTAGGCAAGCCATAACATGACCAAGCCAACCCTAGCCGAGACAAGCCTAGCTGAGCCAAGCCGTTGGAACACTAGTTCAGAGACTGGCATTATGCATTATGAGATGTAAAATAGGTGGGCTCATGGCCCGCCAGAGCCAAAATTACTTACTTTTGGGTGTGTTACGAGATTTAAAATTTAAAAAAAAGTGTTCATACCCCGTTATGCATTACAAATTGAGAAATTGAGGGTGCTCAGAGGGGGGTACTATGCATTACAGAACACATGGTCAAAATAGTATAATATTAAACAAAAGTAGTAAAAGATGAGATTGATGATACAGAAGTGAACCCATAAGCGAAATATTTTCTATAAATTTAGTTTTCCTGGCCTAAATTTTGATATTTTTACACAACCCTTTTTTTGATCTTATTTTTAACAATGAGCTCTTTCAGTTTAAAAAAAGAACTATGCAATTTGGTTTGTGTTTGAGCCTGCATTTGTCTGTATATTTTTGTCAGTCAAAATGAGCAAAAAACCCATAAGTAAAAAATGCTCTTCCTGGCCATCTGTACATTTTGGTGTCTCAAGGTTGTCATTTTTGAGCTCAGAGACCCTAAAAACCCTCACATACACAAGAATAGAAAAGGAAAATCCAGGTAATTACAACAGTGCTTATGATGCAGTTTTGTACCACTTTTCGTGTAGAAATGGTAATTTGACGATTCTGAGCTATATTGATATACCAGCCTTTGAAAATTTATACAGATTTCTTGGTAGGGCTTGAGAATATTATATTTTTTGCTTATGGGTCATTTTTTGCTAAGGAGTTCGTTTCTGTATCTTATTACTTACCGGTCACTGGGAGCAAATTTGTGTAATTCCAAGGAATTACAGAAACACTACAAGAGAATTATGATAGAAATTACCATAAAGTCCAGAATTACACTGGAAATGCAATAATGTCATTGTAATTCCTACAATAATTCCTCTGTAATTCTGAGGAATTACACAAAATTGTTCCCAGTGTGTTATGGATCTGTACTTATTTTATCTTGGTCTGAGTTCAAATGTACTACTGTATGTTGGCCAGCATCTTTTTGTAAAATTTCTCTCAAATTCATTTTATTAAAAAACAAGCTATTCTAGATCTGCTGAAGAACAGCAGGAGCCCCATGTGTGTCACATTGTGAGCCAAGGGGGTGTTTCAATGGCTTTCATGGCCTTTGCATGTCAAAGGCCATGGCACTTGCACCCTGTGTCACCTCTGCTCCTCTTTCCAGAAGAAGCCACACAATGGTTTCATTCTGGCCATATGCAGCTGCTTGGAGAGCATTTCCATATTCTTCACTATGAGTATTCACATCTGCTCCCTTCTCCAAAAGAAGCTTCACAATTGTTTCATCCTCCCTATATACAGCTGTTTGAGGAGCATTTCCATATTGTCCACCTTGAGCATTCACATCTGCTCCTTTTTCCAGAAGAAGCTCCACAATTGCTTCATTCTCTCTAGATACAGCAGCTTGAAGAGCATTTCCATATTGTCCACCTTGAGCATTTACATCTGCTCCTTTCTCCAGAAGAAGTTCCACAATTGTTTCATTCTCCTTGGATACAGCAGCTTGAAGAGCATTTCCATACTGTCCACCTTGAGCATTCACATCTGCTCCTTTCTCCAGAAGAAGCTCAACAATGGTTTCATTCTCCCCATATGCAGCTGCTTGGAGGGCAGTTCCATATAGTCCACCTTGAGCATTTACATCTGCTCCTTTCTCCAGAAGAAGTCCCAAAATTATTCTATTCCTCCTAGATACAGCTGTTTGCAGAGCATTTCCATATTCTCCACCTAGAGCATTCACATTTGCTGCATGTTCCAAAAGAAGCTCCACAATTCTTTCATTCTCTTTATATACAGCATTTTGGAGAGCATTTCCATATTGTCCACCTTGAGCATTCACATCTGCTCCTTTTTTCAGAAGAAGCTCCACAATTGGTGCATCCTCCATATCTATAGCTATGTGGAGAGCATTTCCATAGTCTCCACCTTGAGCATTTACATCTGCTCCTTTCTCCAGAAGAAGCTCCACAATGTCATCATTCCCCCAATATACAGCTCTGAGAAGAACATTTCCGTATTCTTCATCTTGTGCATTCACATCTGCTCCTTCCTCCAGAATGCACTCCACCATTCCTGCACTCTGTAGATACAGCAACTTGAAGAGCATTTCCATATTTTCCACTTTGAGCATTCACATCTGCACCTTCCTCCAGAAGAATATTCACAATTATGTCATCCCCCATACATGTGTAGAGGGCAGCTTGGAGAGCATTCCCATATTCTCCACCTTGTGCATTCACATCTGCTCCATTGTCCAGAAGAACCTCCACAAGTGCCTTATTCCCTCTATATACAGCTGCTTGAAGAGCATTTCCATATTGTCCACCTTGAGCATTCACATCTGCTCCATTCTCCAGAAGAAGCTCCACAATCTCCACAAATGTTTCATTCTCAACAAGGGTTTCATTCTCACTACATACAGCTGCCTGGAGAGCATTTCCATATTGTCCACCTTGAGCATTCACATCTGCTCCATGTACCAGAAGAAGCTCCAAAATCTCCACAATTGTTTCACTCTCACTAGATACAGCTGCCTGGAGAGCATTTCTATATGGTCCACCTTGAGCATTCACATCTGCTCCTTTCTCCAGAAGAAGCTCCACAACTATTTCATCCCCCCTATATGCAGCTGCTTGGAGAGGATTTCCATAGTGTCCACCTTGAGCATTCACATCTGCTCCTTTCTCCAGAAGAAGCTCTGCAACTCCTTTTGTACTCCAACATGCAGCTGCTTGGAGAGCATTTCCATATAGTCCACCTTGAGCATTCACATCTGCTCCTTTCTCCAGAAGAAGCTCCACAATTCTTTTACTCCCTCCATATACAGCCAATTGGAGAGCATTTCCATATTTCCCAACTTGAGCATTCACATCTGCTCCTTTCTCCAGGAGAAGTGCCACAAATGTTTCATCCTCCCTGGCTACAGCTGCTTGGAGAGCATTTCCATGGAGTCCACCTTGAGCATTCACATCTGCTCCTTTCTCCAGAAGAAGCTCCACAATTGCTTTACTCCTGAAATATGCAGCTGCTTGAAGAGCATTTCCATATATTCCACCATGAGCATTCACATCTGCTCCTTTCTCCAGAAGAAGCTCTACAATGGTTTCATTCTTTTTACATGCTAGAGCTGCCTGGAGAGCATTTCCATACATTCCACCTTGAGCATTCACATTTGCTCCTTTCTCCAGAAGAAACTCCACAATTGTTTCATTCTCTTTCAGTACTAGAGCTGCTTGGAGAGCATTTCCATATTGTCTACCTTGAGCGCCCACATCTGCTCCCTTTTCCAGCATTTTTCCAGCAACTTCAGTGAGGCCACTTAGACACACAACATAGAATGGATCTGCAATGTATCTAGTCCGTGTATACACTGTTACATCAATCTCTACATTATAATGCTGTAGCCAGCAGATATATGCTCTGCTTCTCCTGTTAAGGAATTTAGCAAAAAATGACCAATCTTTGAACTTTTTCACCAAAGCAATATGTCTAGTCAAATTTCCTGCTGCATATTTTGCATAACTACTGTCCCTTCTTGTGGTCATTCCCTTCTTAGTGTCATTTCCACACTCCATCCAATAAATTACACAAAATTTAGCCAAAACCTCATGTGCCAGCTGGTCATTGATAAAGAATATAGAGTCAGCACTGACTTTACCCATAAGAAACTCTTTTACAGATGGATGAGCCAGTTGCAATTCTTTCCCATCACAGTGCCCTTCCCATGTCAGAACAACCTTATTAATGACCTTCACTAATGTAGATGGAACAACTTTCTCAATTGTATATTCCAGCTCAGAACTGCAGTCTTCCTGATAAAATTTCTGCTCTTGGATATCAATTGCCAAGATTTCTCTAGCCATCTCAGTAGTCACTGGTTTGAATGAAAACAGTATCCACTGTAAAATAGATTTGGCCTCATCTCTGTGGATTTCATCAATACTTTCCAAAGCCTGATGATAAGTGTCCACCAAGGTTTTTGGAAGTCGTTTGAGTGCTTCTCGAATGCCCTTCGGGGTACCGATTTTCTTCAACACTTCAAGTTGGCATTCTACCCACCGAATCCTTATTTAATAGTTAAGTCATTTTACTTTTTCTCATTATCCAATGCAATTTTTACTTACTGTCCATGAGCTCCACTCATTAGGCTCTCTTTGATCTGATCTTCCATTCCCTTGAATAGCCTTGCATTCTGACCTAAAACTCTGGCTATATGCTTCATAATATCCTCCATTATTTCCTCCTTGTCCAGTGAGATCTCAATACCCGCACCAAGCTGACTATCAAGCAAATACTGGGACATGGGATGTCGACATGAAACCATGATGTGCACATGATCCACCTTAAGCATGGCCTGAATAAATTTAGCTACTTCATCCCCTTTCAAACATTCATCCATTGCATCCAAGACAATATATGTCTCCCCTAAAAAGTTCCTTGGTAGCTCCACTACTTCCTTTTGCATGATGTCAACAGAGATTTTTCTGTCACCCTCCTTATTGACTTCAAACAAAGTTCTGAGAGCTGCTGGATTGAATCTGCTGTGTGTGCCCATTTGGGTCAAAAGGCTGGCAACTAGTCCTTTATATGTGGTCTTTTCTTTATTAACATCCAGTGTATCAAAATAATGATAGAACACTTCTTGATATTCTTTCTCCAAGCAGGTGATGACATTTGTGCTAAAAAAAAATGAGTAAATGCTGTAATCTTCAGATTCGTCAAGAAGTACCAACCACAAAAATGTCTTTCCTGAGCCAGCTGAAAAGTTTTTAGTTTTAAGTTCTCAATATAGACAAAATTCCAAACCTTGGCCTTGTAACCAGAGAATACCTCCATTATTTTTCCACCTCTGAAATCTGGCATCATTGACCAGCCACATTCCTGTATCTTCTGTTCTTTTACCACATGCATTGGCATAGTTGGAAGATGAGTCTGGAGCATCAAGCCATTCTCGAATCTTCTTGATATCAAATTCTGAAGTAAAGTCAATAAATTACTCATGAATTGCAATGTTCAAGCCCTTTTCTTTACCTGAACCATAGATGTATTGATCTCCTCTGGCATTATATACTGTCATATTACCAAAGGTATTGCCGTAGCTATTGTTGAACATACTGTTTCCAAAATAGAATTATACTGGCGTTGTCAATAGTATAAAAAGAGGTAAATACCTAACAAATGGGTGATTTGTATCACCAGTTGCGGAGTCTGGATTGCTCATTGTTGGGCGCGTAAGTCAGATTTAATGTCAATGCGCGTCGACACTTTGATGATAGAAAACTGAAAGATTATCCAAATGCATGTGACTCGGTGATTTATGTCAAGAAATTAAGGTTTGGGCGACGCGGGAAGATCCTTCATTCAAAACTTAATTCCAATGTTAATTTCCACGAGGCGTGACATGTGATTTTTGGCGAGAGGACCTGTCAGTAGTGACTACGTCTTTTGGGCCCCAAGGGGGCAGATTTCTTTTCGAACAAAAGAAAACTGACCAACTATTAAGATTATCCTCGAGAAATCGATCCACTTTTGTTCTTCTATTCTTTTAGACTGAAAATTTATCCTCATGCCTTATAGAGTTCCTTACTGAATTCATCGCATATTCATCGTCAAGGCCAGTGGAACCATGGTGGTGAGAAATGGAAGCCACTAGCAGAATGTACAACTAGTGAATAGTACGTGAAGTAGCACGGGAACTACTTGTTTTCAAGCTGCTGGACAAAACTCGGTGAAATTTCGTCTGAAATGTTGGCTACTGCTGGACTTCGACTGCAAAGGTATCCATCATGGGAGATAGAGAGCGAAAAAACCAAGTAGTAGTGACGTGAAAACTTGAATGGGATTGTGCACACTGGCAACCAAGAACCCGCAACAACGTTCAAGGAAACGACTTCTACTCCTCGCTATTGCTCATATAGATATATATCCGGGAGGGTTAGATCAGTGTTTTACGGTCTTCTCTGTTTGACAATCTTTTCACAATCCGAGTCTACACCATTTGGACGTCGTTAAAATGTTTGAAATAAGGCATCTCGCACATAATGAACACCAGCCACCACTGTCCCAATTAGTCTTCTCGTTTAACCCACAAGACCCAGGTTAACATGGTCCAGCAGGTACGCTTTTTCGAGCTTCAGCGCTTCAGCTCTCAGGTCAAGATCATCGTACCTATTCCGATCCCAAGAACAGTAAGGACTTGAGAGACCCCCTCCACCACTGCCTGCTTCTTCAAGACTTTCATACGCTCCTTGTTTCACTTGTCTTCGCTCAGACCTTCTCTAAAACTGAGAACAAGCTCGAGCGTGTGAGTTCAGGTTTGCGGTCGTGGACCATGGTCCAGCTTCCCTGTGAGTCACGTGTCGCTTACGCACGGATCTTCGGCGACCTCGCTTTGAAAATTGCAGCCCACGCAATCCCTTCTCCGATGGTTTGTATGTCCCCTCGTACATTCCAGGCCTAGTTCCTCACTACCATATACTAACGAGATAGATTTAATTTGAGAATGGGAACTCGACGGAGTGAGTAGGGAAGCCCTCACTGTTCTGGACACCAGAGCCTGCTTGCCTTTCCCCACGATGTCCACCGAACTACAGTCAAGTCGCACGAGGGTGTCCAAATCCCGTGAGCGACCCCCTTTTTTCATTTATCTGCTCTCTTCGACTTGACTCGAAATCAGTCAACCACTCTACCTCTAACATAACCCTCCAATCTTCCGACCGCGTCCTATTCAAGATCCACAGGCGTAACCTCGAAATGTGCTCCCAAGATGCTGCGAGTGCTACAGCTACTGTTCCTCCCTTCATGCCTACGCCTGCCTCTCCGACCGGAACCGTAGAACAACCTCTTTCCAACTCATCGTCATCTCAAATGCACGACAACACCCGCTCTCCCCCCTCCTCAATCTAGCGAAATAGTCCACCTATCTGAGTCCTCCGCCGTCCTTGACCTCATGTTGTATCTCCAACCCCAACCTGATCTACGGAAGGATGTAGTCAAAGATCTAGCAGAGGCCGTCAAGAAATATTGTGTTTATTCGGCCACAGGGGTTCTCGATGTACAAATGAGGTAGGTAATTGATTCACTCTTGTTACTTATCCCAAAAAAAAAATCAGAGAACACATCCCCTCCCAACCCGTTAAAGTCCCTCTCTACGCTATCAGACATAATCACCCCGAATTGATAAGTGAAAGCGCTAAAGCGGCATTAGAGTTTCCTCCGTATCTAATCTTGCAGAGCGTTTCCACCGAGGTGTTTAGTGCTTGGGTGCGTCCTGGTCTGGCGTCTTTTCCTTCCCTCTCCATGCCTGATGAACAAACACTTTTTTCTTCCCACCGTGACGAACAGACATCCTATCAATGTCCTTCCCAAAGAGTTCACCCGATTTGGGCCAAAACGAAATCACGCTTCATCTTTTATTCATTCCCAACACAACGCGCGCAATAGCATTAACAATAAGAACTCAAGTAACCGAACTATCCAACAGGATGTAAATCGTGGTACGAACGCTACTCGATGATTACTTCCGTTATTGGACCTGCGGGTATTCACTGTCTTCGAATTCCAGTCCCTCCCCTACAACAACGGCATTGCTGGCTGGCAGAATGGGATTCCCAGGTACAAACTACAATGTTGGTGGTGCTAGTAGCAGGTCTCAGTGGTCCAAGTAGTCATTGGGCTTCTTCCTGTCTTTTTTCCACCTCGTCTCTCCCTATCTTCCAACACCTCCAACCCCAGCTTCAACCCCATCAACCCTCAACCTCTTCTTCTCAACCCTACAACAACGACACTTACTCGCCGGTAGCGTCATAAACTTCGAGGCTGCTTCGGGATGTTTGGACTGTAAACGAAAACTAGGGTATTGGATTTCAGCAAGCCGAGAGGGATTGGAGGAATTGGGGAGAAGTGAATGGGGGTGTGAGATTTGAGGAGTACTTGTGAAGAGGGAGTCTGGTTGAGTATCGCTAAGGTGAGGTGGTTTTCCGAGTTACATGTGCAGATTTACTATGAAGAATGTTATGTACGATAGAGAAAAACACTGTATCACTACTAGCTGATAACAACGGCTGTCTTCAGCATCTACCATCTAGCGATAAACTGGTTCAGGTTCAGATACGATGCAGTGTAAATTCTTCTGATACCAGGCCAATAACGTCGACATCGTGCATCAAGTTAGTGGGTATGCCATCATGCGCATGTCTTATCTTTGCGTTTGGCAGGTTCACTAAAGAATTCTTTCACAGGAGCTGAGCAAAGGTATTTTGAACGCACTCATCGGGGGCCAGATTTCCGTGTGATATGAAGCCGGGAAGTTTCACTTGTCATTCCGCTCTTCCTGATACTTACGGAATCCCGTTTGCGAACCCTCCAGCAAGATGACATGAGTATCAAATGAGTATGTTCAGCACACGGTATATTTCATATCACATTGACCACAAATCCTAAGACCCCGTTCTGCAACGGGAGAAGAAACTCAAGATAAAAGTGGGAGACGGGAATCAAAATGGCATCACGAATTCCCATGTATCATCTTCCTGTCCTATGCACTCCTTCAAGTCTTGTGTGAGATGCTAAAAATTGCTTTGATTTCCGTCTCCCACTTTATTATTTCTTCTCCTGTCGCAGAACGGGGCCTCAGTGAAACTAGTACCCTAATAGTCCTCCAGTAAAAATGCATCTATTTTGAGTAGTTTGGCTTAGTATTTGAGATCAACAATCCACAGCCTAAGGACCAACCTGGCACCTAATTTGTCTGAGTTTGAAAGACACCACTATACTGGAAACTTGGATATGCCGGTAGTGAGAAAAAATCTTTTGGATACTCAGGCCGCTGTCATAAATTGGGAGACACTCCCTTACATGTACAGCATGTACCTGCCGCACTGTTGTGTCATTGTACATCGGGATGTGGGTCTTTGTGCAATCCTGCTGAACATCTCAATTTTAGACTGCAGTCCCTGAGGCCCCTGCTCAAAAGATCTTTACCGAACAATATCCGACGGTACATGAACAAGGAACTTCTACTGAAAAAAATACTCAACAAATTGAGTAGTACTAATGTTACTGGTGTTACATCCGCTGATTCCATATGATATGATACAACTGATCCTGATGCACATCGATAAAAGTAGAATAAATCGAGTAACCATGAATACTGAATACTTAAGGAACCCTTGTGAGTGTAGATAGACTTTTGTTTTTTACCCTACCCCCCAAAACTTTTTGTTCACTCTGCAAGGACGTTATGCACAGTCTCCAGTATGTAGTACTACATACCCTTACATGAAAACCATGTCTGTGACTGACAGTATCTTGTTCACAATCAGATATCTCACATCCCTGCTTCTTCTTTCCAGTGCCAACGGTGTCGTCACTGCGTATGACCTCGAACTCAACGTCACCTCGGTCCCTCGGAACAAAGATTTCGAACTCGTGTGGTCCAGGATTCCGGCTAACGGAGACCCTCTGCCGTTTCAGCTTGTCTTGGTCATGGACGCACCGAGCAGGACAAGCTTTTCGGTTCTAACTACAGAAACTCAGGGGAGTACGGCCACACGTACGTTGCCAGCGCCTACTGACCTTGGGTGAGTCTTCTGCAATTACAATACGTATTTATTTTGATCCACTATCACAATGATAGCATCTATCGTATAGTGGGCGTACGAGGAACAGATACAGTGTTCGTGTTGTCCAGCTTGCCGGATATTCTTACTCCTGACGCGGTCCATCTATACAATGACAGGACAGCTTTTCCCGGCATCGATGATGGCAGTAGCACAAGCCTCTGGGTTTTCTCTTCTGAAGATACCAATGATACGTCTCCCAGCATTTCTTCTTCGTGCGTAGTTCATTCCACTGCTCAAAGACAGGCGCATTGAACGCGACCGATTAAAATTAGGGCATTGTCAACAACTTCGCAGGACGTATCATCACCATCGATGTTAGTGATACTTGATATCGTACCTAGCAACTATTTGTGTACTCAAATCTCCCTTGATTCAGGGCTACCTCTAGCATGAACCCCTCGACCCCAACAGTGCCCGATCCCACAAGTTCAACTACAGCAACCTCTAGATTGAATAATTCTACGGCAATAATCCTTGCCTCAACGCTAGGCACTGCATCTTTGCTCCTTATGCTGCTGATATTGTTCATCGTACTGAGACGAGGAAGGGTCATGCGAATTCTGAAAAAACCAGATTCAGGAGCCCCGGCCATTCAGGCTCACGGTATTACTGCACCGAATCGACATCCTGAAACGAACGAGCGTAGAGTGCCTACAAATAACATTCCAGTCGCTTCTCAGAGCAACATAGAACCATTCCTTTTGGCTCAACCACTCACATCCACCTCGAGTCAAGGAACATCTTATAATAAAAGTGGACGTCGACAACAGCAGGACAGGGAGCCACCACCATCGTATTCAAACTGATTTCGAAAAGAACTAGTTCTGTTATGTATTATACTTACCTTGTAGAAAACTTCATCAGTCCGTTTCCTCTAGTTTACTATTACCTGCAAGCTTCTACAGTTGCCACCTCACTTGAGCGGCCATAGCCTATCATCTTCACGCAAATCATTACTGAACATTGCTCTGCATACAAAATGAAGGCAAAAGTGGACCATCGCTTCGTGTGGCTGGAATTCGGCCGAAGAATAGCAGTTCAATGCGGAAGATTGAAGTGCGAAAATTGAAATGGCTTGCTTTTGCGTGACAGAGTGTACAACGGGCACTGCCACAGGCTAAGCGGGTAGAGTAGGTTGCCCCCATAAGAAGAGTCAAGCTTAAGTCGTGAATAGACCAGATACTGTTGTTTGGTTCCGTGCTCGATTCCCTCGTTTATATGCAGCAAGTCCAAATGACGACCATTGAAAGTCAGCAATAAACCATCTCGGAGAGACTTTAATCGCTCAAACCTATCAGACAATACTGACATTGAACTAACACAGCCATGTTGAAATCCAAGTCTTGGTGCCGAGCTCGGAAGCTCATTTTAGTTGTTTGTGGTAAATAAGTAGCCCCTATTTTTGGAGTATTTAGACCACCGCTTCAATCGCATCCACAATTGTCCTTGCTTCCCGACGCCATGCACCAGGACAAACCAGAATATACTCGTTGTGTTGGAACTCGTGCTTGACCTCTCTAAAGTCTATTTCAACAAGAGATAGTATAGCTACAGTCTACTTAGCTTGAATATCCTTTGGATAAGCGGTTTGCGTATTCAAAATTACAGCACTTACTTGGTAGCTACAGCAGATGTATATAAGTATACATAGCAGATGATAGGTACTCTGGTAACCGAGACAATTCCCGTGAGAGCATGAGTGTGGGGGTTAGGACATGAGGAAGGGAAGGGAGGACATCATCACCAACATCATGATGCTCTCCCTCTCTCTCTCCAAGCCGGCCCATGAGGGAAGGATGAGGGAAGGGGAGGCACTCCGACCACATTCTGTCAGATTTCTGCCTTTCCACATCTATAGAGGTCGAGCTTGAGAATTTTGACTGGATATTCAACCCGGTTGGTATCCGTGACTTCCTTTTGTCCGGGCACCAGATATTTGCGTCCACATGGTGCGTCCACAATACACATCTGGACGCAGGGTGCCAAGCCGTTTTCGCAATCGTATGTTCATCGAATAAATACTGTGAAAACGGCTGCTGTATCGAAGTACGCAAATAATTCTTTGACCGAGAGTAAGTAACTAGCATATACTATATGGGGGTGAGTCAAACTTGTCATATGGCTCATACACAAAGTCAGCCAAAGTCGCCTCTGACTTCTGACATGACAACATACAGGATAGATCTCTTCCTCCGAAGCATTACTCCTATTGATGGATGCTATAGAGAATGAGTGCTAAAAGTGATACACAGTAGTGGTACTTGGGAAGGAATGTGGCGTATGTAGCCTATTGCCAAGACTTTCGGTTGGAAGATTGACACGAGTGAAATTTCTGGCGGCGGCTTACGATTTTCGCTTCCGGGTTCTTTTCAGTACATCGTTTCTGCAATTGTCTACTTTTTTTGGCCAAGGCTAGAATGTTTCAGGGTGAAAACCATTAGGTTTATGATTCTTTACCACAACCCTATCATGTACCTGCCGATAACAATGTCATAAGGCGAAAATCGTATTATATAAAGGTTTCCAAGCATATCCAGCCTCGTACTTACCACGCGAAGCGATGACCCATTTTCTCTCATATGTAAGTATTATGTCGAGCTTGTTGGCCCTGATTCCTACTTAAAAACCTAGTAACCTTAAAGTTATTTGACCTCAACTAGAATCTATGCCACTTTCTCGGAGTTCTTACTCGCTTTAGTGACATCCCTGTAACTCAAAAGTCGGCTTTGGTGAGATATTGATATGAAGATTCCTATAGTTGGTATTATTGTGATTTCCTAGAAGCATTTGGGGTGATCTCGGGAGATTATATGGTTGATGAATTCAAAAGCTTGGGGACAAGACAAGTCGCAGCTAATCGGACTGAGATAGATTACACCAGCCCAATCCTTACTGCTGCGTGCTCTAACAAATTTGTCCCAAACTGCATACAACTATTGTCAGTGGATCCTTCAGACTAAGTGCAAGCCGCTGTCCCGGTAATTTTATCACAACTAAATTGAACTTTCAACCGGAATCTTAGTTGGCTGTCAATTCGACGCCGATCACTTGTCGACTACTTCTCAACTCGAGACAGTGCAGTGGATGGCTTACTGCACGCTGTTTGCTGTATCTGCGCCCTAGATCTAATATTCACTTCCAGTATGAATTCTATAGTGCAGCTAGTTTTATCGCGCATTCATGATAATTTGAATTTTCAAACTAAGGCAAACATCAAAATACTGGAACATGACATTCATGGCTGGCGACAATGATCCTACTCAACGATGAGGCGCGTTAGCAAAAAACTGAATGGATTAGCTATGTTCTTCTCGTTCTGCCACCTTCGGGCATGATGCTTTAGAAGCTCGTCGTGTCCGTACTGAGCTATCTGAGGTGTCTGAAGTCGCAGCCAAACCCTCGTGAGGATGCGGCATGTCAAGCTGTTTACCGGAGTCAGAGTGATAGGGCTTTCATCACCAAAAGAGCAAAAACAATATCTAGCATAGCAGCCCCATGACACCCCCATGATATTGGAGATACGGGGTGTGATATTCCATGATCATGCAGCAATCATGCCCCATATTTCTTATATCATGGGGGAGGAGGAGGAAGAACCGACACCGGGGACCCAATAAGGATACGGCCGGGTTGCACGCAACACACATGGCATCAATGTGTGCCGTGCAGGCTTGAACTCAGTGCAGCTTGGATATCAACCTGGGGAAGGTCGGGGGTATATAGGTACAGATATTTCGGTGATGTTTATAACCACAATGGACTGGAGAAACGGAGGTGACAACCAGGCTTTTCCTAGACAAAAACTATAAGGTTCACTCCAGCAACTGCACATTGAGGTGCAGGGAAGAGGGTCTTCTGTCCTTCAGCAGGAATGAAAGCACTATAGTGAAAGATGCACTGTCGAGAAATCGGAAAGATACGCGGTTTGTTTCACAGTAGCAAAAGCACTATAGTGAACGGTAAGCGTGATAAAGAGAACTTGAAGTCAGGGGCTTGCTCGGCGGTATATTTTTAGAAAATCAAATACCCCAAAAAAACGACATAGAAAAACATGCGGGAGGGAAAAATTAAACCGTCACGCCTGATGACATACAAAGGGAGGTCTGTATCTCCGAGCAGGCGTCGGCTAAAATCTGGAGGAGGAAGAAGAGGAGGAATCTATTAACCGGACTTGTCTAAGGAGTCTATTTAACCAGGTAAGGTCCAAGAAAACACGATACAACTCCATCTAGAAGAGGGTGATTTTTCGAACTTCGCCGATGAGGTTCTACTTCTGTCCGTTTGAAGGCTAAGCTCACTAGAATAGGATTTAGAATGGCCACGCGAGGTCATTCATTCAAGATACAGGTTCTCCGGTGACATCGCACTCACACTATGTCCATGATACCTCTGACCCTGAATCTCAGAATTGAAATGTTTGCTTAAAAGTGAACGGATGGTTCGAAATCATTCCCCCAACGCAACTCGCTTTCCCAGGTTACTATGGATAACCTCAAGGATCTGGTTGGGAATCTGGTTGGGAAAGTGGATTTATACTTCACCTATCTACAGGAACACTGAAATATTTTGCAGGCCACCTTTGATTGGGACATGGATCGATGTGCTGCTCTTTGCTTACGAGGTCACTGAAGTCAGCCGTCTTCTTGCATTAAATCATTAGTGATACTGATCAACAAAACTTCTTTCAGATAGCAAAGTATTTTAACCGATATCCTAAGGACTCTCTCGTGCTCAAAGTATCAGTCACCGTCCTCCTCTTTGTTGATTTTGCTGCGATCATCGCTATGTGTGCGTACACCTACCTGTGCGGGGTGACTTATTGGGGTCAGTCAGTTTGGATTGTTATATGATTTTGGTCGTTAACTATACCATCTTCCAGGGAAATTAGATTCCTTGCTCAAGAATTACTGGTTTGTATATTTCACATTCTGATAAGATATCTTCTCTTATTGGCATATGTAGGCCTACCGCTGGTTTGCATTTCCACTCCTTTCGATATGATTATGATTCCCCTCTTATTGACCCTGTAGTACATGTTATACTGTGTTGCATTAACACCCTTCTGGTACAAACATTTCTAATTCACCGCTGTTGGGTTTTGTAAGTGGTTCTTCGTCTTAAATCCAGCATCATGTTCATTTCTTCCAGAACAAAACGATGGTATATTGTCATTGTTGCACTCCTCTGTTCCCTTGCTGCAGTAAGTTTTCAAAACTTGGGAGTGGCTTGTGACAAAGAGTTCAATCCAGGCATGTGGAGAATTAGCATGTGCTGTGATTACTACCTTCAGTCCTGACTATGCTGAAAGAAAGAGGTTATTTATTTATGCCGGGTCTGTAATTCATTTCTAATAACTAACACCTTCACTCAACATCTAAGGCTCGTGACTCTTCAGAATCTGGTATGTCGGAGCTGCTGTGGCTGATACACTTATTGCCGTAGTCCTAGCCGTCACTTTGAAGTCGATGAGAACTTCTAGAAGGTCGTTCCAACGGTGATTTTCCTTACCTGTCCACCTGCTCATTACCTCGTTCCCTGAAGAAACTCTTATTACCTAGCGTAGTACAAAGGATGGTTTATAGATCAATCAGCACTGGCTCAATGACAGCAGTACTGGCTCTGGTCTCTATGATAACATTTATCCTTAAATCTCAAACCAATGGTGTGATATTCAACTCATTGATCTTGTACCCTCACTAAATAATTATTCAATAGTCTCTCTGGTTTTCATCGTATTCATTCCACGCCTTTATGCAATTTCAATGGTGATTCCCAAACTCACTGATTTACAATAATTATCTCACCTTGACTATTGAACATGGAATCAGATGTACAATCTCAATAGTCGTAATTGTTCATCCCAGTACACAGATTCTGAGGCCAATGAATCTTAATGTAATTTACTAGTCTCGATGACTGGTATAACCAGCACAGAATGAGCATTCGGGCGAGTCGCGGGTCTTTAGAAATGAGTTTCCAATTGTGGCTTTGACAGCTTTCGTTATGAGGCTGAAGATTTAGGTTCTCCGCTTCCACCACCTAAACTTTATCTCCCGTACCCTCACCTTTCGCACCTACCTACATTTCCATGATTTCCTGTCCCTACACCCATGCCTCCTGCACCTACACCATACCTCCTGTACCTGCACTCACGCCTCTATATCTGCATGCCTTTATGCACTCAGCAAACACATCGGGAAATCGGTCTCGGAATAATTTCGATTATTTTAGCGGTAATATGTGGATGTTACTTGTAATATTGACCATAGTGAAGAATACAATATATTAGCCGGTCCCCTTGTAGGAGTAGTGCATAATAGTAAAGAATACCTGCACGATAGCTCTGTAATAGCTGCCATTACTAACTCTTAATGTTCACAGATGAATCACAACTCGAAGGTTTAAAACAAAAGCCAAGTGACATTGCTCGAAAATACACTACTAAAGTTATATAGTAACAAATACTCTCGTTGCCTACTCTAAAAGCTGCTCCTAAGAGTCCTAAATACAATCTCACATCCCATAAGTCTATGTGTTGCCGGAGCGACAGAGCAATAGAACAATAAATTGGCCAATGACAAGAGAATGAGTTAAAAACAAAGTAAAGAATCAGTTGAAAGACTTACGATGCTTCGGTCTGTTAACAGGTCTTGCAGTACGAAGTAAACCTTTGTCAAAGCAAAGTCAGAATCTTATATAAGTCAACATAGAGTAACTCACAGGCAAGACCGACAGCTCAGCCCATGGAGTGACGAAGGGGATAGTTCAAGGTTACTTGTGCCACGTCACGGTGGAAATTTGAAGGGCTGACGAAATAGCATAAAAAGAAGTTAGAATACAATAACATTAAAAGTAAGAGACCGCACGCTACATCCGAGACAAATAGCTTAGCCTTTGAAAATTGGAAGGGCCTTGTGCACAACGGACAGTGATGAAGGGGATAGTTCAGGACGGAGAGGAAGCGACCGAAGAGGACATGGGATGTGAGGCAAGCTGCCACGTCGTAGTCTAAGTCCAAGAGAAGCTCCGCATGTGACCAAGCTATTAATATGCGGAGTTTGAAATTTCTCGGTCCGTGTCGGCAGCATTCAGATTTTTTTTTTTATAAGTCCGTCCATACGCATAAGTCAAGACAGCTGAGACGTCGACTGTTACAACCTTTTTTCAACAACCAATTATACTCTTGGCAAGGTAATATCTGTATGTACACTATCATGAGATGTTAACACGAGTCTCAATTAGATTCACCAAAAATTAAGAGTGAGTAACTTCCAGATAAAACTACTATTGTATTGACGCTGCATATCAACATGGATAATATCGGTTATTTTTCGTAATAATATCCCCGCTATCCGATACTAGCGGTCTTAATCGCTAAGCTAGCAATTATTATCCTGAGACCATTTTCCTGATGCAGAGATAGTGAAGATTTATATAACGTTGCAGTTTATTGCTCAAGCGGTATTCCGTGTCCCTAGAAAATGAATGCGAATTCAAATGAGTGTATAGAAATAAGGATGTTTTTGTGTAAGAAAATATATGGGATCATGAATTTAAACAAGTTCAAAGTTTAAATCTTTGAAAGGGAAATATGAAATATCTTTGCTAGACACTAGACCGCATTCGCAAAGAGGAATCTGGCCATTTTTCGAGCTTTACTAAATGGGTTTTGTATTGTTGGAGCTTTCAAAATTCTCTTTGCCAATGCGGTCTACTGAGAACAATTTTGTGTAATTCCTTGGAATTACAGAAGAATTACAGAGGAATATCATAGGAATTACAATGAAATTATTGTATCTCCACTGTAATTCTGAATTTTACAGGAGTTCCTGACATAATTCTCTTGTAATGTTTTTGTACTAATTCCAAGGAATTACACAAAATTCGCTCCAAGTGAGATAAAATATATCTCTTTAAGCCACAGAACTTTGCATCTTTGTGTTCCATCTTTTGTGTAGGAAAGATTGATGTCTTTACATGCAGAGATCTCACATTTTTGTACTAGTATGTGACAATTTTACATCTTCTGTATAGGCAAAGACATAACTTTTATTATATGAAATTCCTACATACAAATATGTAAGTTTTTCATATATACAAATGTGACATAAAGATGCAAAGCTTTGTGGCCCAAAGAGATAAAGTTTATTTGACAAAGATATTTCATATTTCCCTTACAAAGAATAAACTTCAAATTTGAATACATGCATTTTATTTGCAAATACAAAGATGTTACCTATCTACAACATATATTTGCATAGGAAAATGGTCTCGAAAAGATGCGACATCTCTCGGAAATCTTTTCCAATCCAAATTCATATACTTTTGCTGTCTAATTGTCTAACAGTGTGTTAGCTAGGCATGTGTAGAATGGTCTTGGCTGTATACTCAGATACTCTAAATTTTTTCCAGAAGTAGTCAGTGGCATACTAGAGGCAAAAATTGAGGATATGTCAAATGTCACAGAAATGTAGTCTTTTACGAAGGAGTCGCCTTTACATGCAACTTTAAGCCCGAGTCGGCCACCGATGTGGTCCTGTTTGGATTGGAAGTCCATCAACTTTGTCGGCCCGGTAACAGCTGATGGGCACTCGCCCATTCTCCGATTGCCACGCGCGTCGCGCGTTGGCCGGCTTTTCATCATACATAGAAAAGAATAATGAGTATTCAACAGCACTGCAATGTCTGAAATCATGCATCTCAAGAGATCGTGTATATATGTGCTAGTAAAGTAAGTTCATCTGTGCCTTGTGAAGCTACCCTAATTAAGAAAATCCTTGCACCTTCTTTAACTGCTCACTCATAAGTGGACTACTGGAAGCGAGTCCAGACATTGCTTGGACAACCAGATCAAAAGACTTTTGGTAATCAACCAGACCAGGATCTTGTGTTGCTCCTCCTCGTAGACGACCAATTTCAGTAATGAGAACATGGGCAATCTTAGGCCATAACATCTGCAGATAAAAATTAGTAGTCTCCGGAAGACAGAAAGAGCGTGAATGTGCACTTACAGCCATGATTGAATCAATGAATGTCACGCTTCTCCCGTCGACTAGGCCGATCATTTTTGCGGATTCATTTGCTGCTTCTACCTTCAATTTGTGAGTTCTCGCGCGTTCATCTGAACTTGAACAGCTTGTATTCTCAAAAAGGGTATACAATTGAATGATAGCAACTCGGGTGATAGTATGAATGACGAGCAACTCTCTCTTCTTGGAACCCGAATTCGAAACTCGAGTAGAAATGGAGTTAGGAGGGGAGTATTGAATGGAGCTAATGGATGGAATCTGAGAGATCAATTGGGTTATAAGCCTCGTGAGATTGTTCAAGACAGTCAGGAAATTTGGGGCAGACAACGTTGGGTTTGGGCCGGGAGAAGATTGATTCCGTTCACACCGGTTAGTAAGCTCAAATACTTGCTCAAACAGGATGCAGGCTTTAGCATATAAAGCTAACGTAGAATGAGCATCGTCTTGATGGTTGGCTAGGAAACGTTGGATAGTAAAACTGTTACGGGTGGCAGGAGTCAGTTTCACCTGGCAGTTATATCAGATTGATAATCAAACTACTCGCGAGACTAACGATAACTCACCCAAGGCCAAGGTGTATCAATCCTCATCGCAGGTTTCCAATACGGAAAGCTGGAACCATACCCCTCAACGGCTTCCCAGCGACTATTCAAAGCTAATACCGTCCAAAATGCATTGATACGTTGAGTTTCTTCTTTTTCCTTCTGGAACTGAGTCTGCAGAGTATTGGAACCAGACAGAAACACTCCACTAGTGTCATTGTCTCTGCCCAAAGTCATATGCGTTTGGCCTTGTCCGGAAGTAGCTTCTTTAGACCGAATACGATGCATATTCGTCCCTAAGACAAGAGCAATCGCGATGTTCACAGAGTATTTCCCTTCTAGTTTGCGGCCTGTGTGAAAGTAGTATTGTGCAAGAAGAACGTGAGACTGGATTGCTCCAAGGACTTTCCAGTGAGAATAATTTGAGGTCAAACTGATACCCGGTATAGTGCTGGTAGGGGAGCTTAGAATATGAGAGATGCTTCCCTGTGCTATAGAGAAAAATCTGGGCTCAAGAACAGTTACTTGAGGAGAAGTTGAAAGATGAGAGCCCAATAAGAATATGACATGTACCAATGCTGGAGTGACCAGTGGAGCTCCAACATTACTAGTCCCTTGCGAGGGAGTCGTCATTATTGTGTTGCAAATTTCAGTCAGGTCCAGAAAGAACCCGAGTTCATTTGCATAAGGAATGAAAGCAGACAAGCTGGGATTTGTGATTAACACAGTCAGTACTGTCCTGCAGCTCCGGAAGAGTAACTCACAGGCTCTGACGCAATTGCAGTGGCACTTCCTCAGATCTGCGAGCAGATGGATCCCTGTGTGGTTCTGATTTCGTTTATCAGTCTGTTTTTCTTTACATTTAGCCTAGAAAACAAGAATACACAACCTACCCCATATAGATTGTATTTGTGTGGCAGTGGGTATCTGAAGATAAGGATCATGGAGAGAGATGCTACTGTTCGTCTGTTCCGTGGCAGTGGAATTTTCTCGTTCTTGAATCCGGCTTTCTAGCTCTGCAATTTTTCGCTCCAGGTATTCCATTTCTGAACAGCCTCGGTGCCCAGTATATTCACAGTCACTGAAATGACCTGACGAACGTTCACAATTGGAACATCTAGGATGAGCGCCATCACATTTCTGATATGAATTCAATTGTGAATGACCTAAGTAAGCCATGAGCCAGCGAGTTGACTTACAATCTTACGATGTCTAGTACACTTATAAAGTCAGTCCTTCAAGTCAAGAAATCGCTTTGAATCTGATTATACCTGCAATTGGAGCAAGCTCCTCCTCGTGGCATCCGTTGCGAAGTGTTTCCTGACATTGAAGAAATCAGGAGCGTAAACTTTTGAAGTCGTAGAGTCGAAGAATAGGTTGAGTTGTCCTTTTTTTCCCTTTCTCAAGATATAATATATGATCTTTACACCACTCTCCCGCTGGAATCAATCTTGAGCACAAATACAATCTCTTTAGGAAGCGCAACCTAAGATCATCGGATAGCTCTGTTGGCCTATCAGGGTGTGCTACGCGCTGATAGAACAACCTTTGATACCAAGCGTTTAGAGCGCAGATACTAGTTTAATAAAATTTACTTATCATAAAGAGCTATGGTCATACCGAGTCATGCAATTTTGCAATCGGGCAGAAAGCCACCCCGAAGGAAACCGAAGAAAATCGGGAGTTTACCGATGATTGGGAAAATTTACCGTGGATTTGGGCAGTGTCTCTCAACACTGAAATCAGTTCTCACTGCACCGAGCATACCATAAAAGAGTCTGTGCCTCCGTAGGTACAATATGATAAATTGATTGACAAATGACAGTATAAGGGGATCAGTAAAGATCTCTTTGTATCACTGAATATAGATCACGCACAATCTGCTGTTCGCTTCTAAGGCACGAGTGGAGTTCGAAAGGTCGTCGTTCCCCTGCAGCTGTTTTTGCTTCACGTAATTACCTCAAGATTATCACAGTTCCGGATCACCACCATGCGTATCTGAGGTTCATTACATCGAATCCCATGCTAGCAGTGGAAGTCCTGCGGTACACGAACAGGCACTATCAACCTTATGTTCTGCAAAAATGGAGAAAGCGTAGGCTTGGATGTGATGAGGTGGAGGACATACTACATGCATATGCACTGTTCTGTTGCGAGGGTCACCCGGACCTTGTGGACCTGCGTATTACGAGGCCGACTTTAGGAGGACTCGTCCTTACTAAACTTGACTCGCACAGGTGGTTGTGTAGTTTTCTAGATGTAAATCACAGCGTATCTCCGACTCATCATGTATTCAGTATTTGCCGGCCATGACAGCCAAAAGCTGCCGCTCCGCATGCGTTGGATTCGGGCATTTCAAACGGCCTCGTTCTGCCACGCGCAGCGATGGCCCGTATCTTTCATCAACTTTCTGTTGAAGGCACTACTACTGCTGCCGGATGCCTCTGTTTGGTAAGATAGATGCTCAGAACATGCGTTTCTTGTTCTGGTCATTGTTTCATGAAGAGCGTATTCTCGTAATCATTACATAGGCCCTTTAGGGACTTGTCCTTATTGACACAGAAGTACTTACCCCATTTAGTATCGAAAAAACCCGAGGGCGCTTGAGTCATTATAAGCGCCCTCAGACTGGGCCTCGTATTGCCACGCGAAGCGATGGCCCACATCTACTTGTAAATTTTGTATAGAGTTGAACGTATCAACTGCTCTCGAAGAGTCTACATGATTCCTCCCCCCATTATGCACTCCCAATAGATGATCTAAGCACTCCTCTGCACATCAGGGTTTCCAGTCTCTATATGTGAACAACTCAGGCTTGATAGTGGTATCATCCAACTCGGCCCTCACCAGGTTGATATCCCAGCTGCACTACGTTTAAACCTTAAGCCTGCTTAGTACATTCGTTGCGTGCAACCCGCCGTATCCTAAGTAGGTCCCTGTTGCCGGTTCCTCCTCCTCCTCCGAGTTTGTCGGCTTCCCATCCCCAGTGACAGTTGGACAGTTAGACAACTATTGGATCATGAAACGTTAAAGTTACAAAGTTATTTTTTCTATTGCTCCATTTTCATTTTTCTGTAATCCCAGTTCCATTTTTCGAGCGGGGCCTCTGTTTTCCCCTGTCCAAATGTGGTCTATTACGGATTGATTATGACCTTAGCTAAAAAAGAAACTTAGTCTCAGCTTCCAGAACCACTCGTCGTCGATTGAACTGCAGATGTGCTACCAAACCTCAGAAAAACAAAATATCACATCGAACGGTTTGCACAGATACGTTCAAAATCCGGTATATACTATTCTATGTTCTATGTAATTACAGTAGCGGCAGATAAGGTTGCAACAGCCATATATGGTATGTGACTGCTGCATGCCAGAAACATGCTCCCACTATTTGCAGCTACAATGCTGTTGACTGTTCTTCATGTATACAATTTTCCGAATTTTTGACATTACCTCAACATAACCCTAAGATGTACGTTACAAAAAAGGTCTGGGAAACCGGTGTTCGGTACTTGCCCAATATTGCTGTTACAATATCCACCGCCACTAAACTCGAATCTGTGACGGACCACTTGAAGTCATGTTTGATTTGACTATCAAGAAGAAGAAGAAAAGAATGCTGGCTCCTAAAACATACAGACCCAAACCTGGAAGCGAAACGAGCCGAGAAGCAAAACTTTTGAATACTTCTTTGCTTCAACTAGATTTTCTCACGATATTTGTTACAATATTTTGTATAGAAACTTCAAAAATTTCGCTTCCCGGTCCGTTTTGCTTCTAAGACTAGGTTTGGGTCTGTATGGATCCAAGAGACTCAACTTTTTTGTAAAGTACAGGTGGAGTACTACAAAGGAATCTCAACCAACCTAGCGAGCGTAAGTGGTGACACTTTTTGCCTGCGGATATTCTCCCCTTTCCATCTGTCGATCATTTCTTCCCGCTCCTAACATGCTACCTGATACATTTGGCTCGACGTTGTCTTCTTGCACCCAGCAAGAAATTGAATAGACAGTCCCACGATTCCTTTCATGACCGTTCGATCAAGAAACCTGATTAGCCTTCCAGAAACAATTTACGTGAAATTAAATGAGAGTTTTGAAGCTGTTGAATGAGGGAAGTTCCTAAATTCTGATGGTGCCATCAATACTCGCAAAAGCTTTAAGAAATCTTGGAATGAAGCATAGCTGACTTAATAAATGGAAGAAACGGTCCTGATGCTGGGAGAATATCCAGTGGAACGCGGCATCGCAGGAACAAAGACGATCTTAGCGACAACGACGGAGATGAGGATGAACTGCGATATCTAGAGAACAAGGATACATCGAAGCTTGGTTGAACCGCCGACTCCGCTATTCAAAAACTCCCCACCTTGTCTCCGAGAGCACCACTCACCGAAAACTATTAACTCCGCTGATTTTGACTGCTCACTCGAGCACCTTGAGTCGAGCGGCTCAAATCCTCTCTCAAGATTCCATGGTAGCAACAGATGGGCCTCCTATGAGCTTCGGACCTTCCTTTGCTCAAGAAATGAGAGCTCATGTTATGGTGACCATGAAATGCCCTAGCGGAGGTTTATTCTAATTTACCCGTCCTTCGAGAACATTGTACGACATCAATTTATCACCCTGGATAGTCCGATATGGCATCACAAGTGTATGTTCAGTACGGTCATCAGGACATGGCTTTTAGGTTAGCAATTACTTCGCTGACGGTGTGATTGACCGTCATCACAACTCTTGCGAGTGACTGACTCAAGTCTATGACAATGATGCTGACTTGTCATCTGATCATGAACGGGTATATTGTCAAAAGAACTCAAACCGATTCACGCCAGGGATGGAGGACAGTTATTGTCATTTTTATGATAGACCTAGCATGTGCCACAGGTGTGATTGTGATTGTGATGTGCGGAATTAGTTAGTCTTCGTTTTTTGAATACGGAAAAAAACTTGCCGAAGGACGTGTCTACCAGTATGCTCGCATAACTTCGTAAAGAGTCCAGAAACGAAACATTTGATGCTTTGCCTGTACTTTTTCAATATGCTCTTTATAACCGCAATCACTCCACAACGTCCTCGCCGTGCCTTATCCCAGAACTAGGAGGCGAACATCACCGCTTAATGATGCTGTCATATCTTGGTATTGGCAGGGTTCCATCTTTTTATCTTTCCACTCGACTGTCAACCAATGTTTCCCCAATAGTTCTGTTTCCCAAAGCTCTTCCTTCGTTGTCAACTCTTTTTTCAAGTCTTTCAAGTCTCTCTCTCAGCTCCGCCTGGATAGCCATACCTTGAAATTTGGCGGTTTTGGACTCATTCTCGACTGCGAAATCAGGTCAAAGGGGGAGCTCATCCTCCAAGTTCTTCCTTGCTTCCACTAGCTCGACCAACACTGTCAGCTTCTCATCCTTCTCCTTGACACCTCGCTCTGCAACCTCAACCTGTTCCTCTAACGTCAACTTCCCCAAGCCCACACTGATTTGGCACCATGTCCCTTTCTCCATCCTGGTCCCATCCGAGTCGCTCACCGGTAAGTCCGTTTTTATCCTCCTTATTCCTCATCATCCTCAACGAGTCCCCCAGACCCCCGGGCCTGAACATCCTTCCTCGACCCATCCAACCTCATCTCCAACATCCGCTTCTCTTTCTCCAACACCCTCAACCTCTCATCTCTCTCCTTTGCTCCGCGACCTCGACCCGGTCCTCCAGCATCAACTCTCGAAATCCGAATTGGACCCACGGCAACGTATCTATCTTTCCCATCTTCCTCGAAAGCTAAGATTACAGTCGGTATCCTCAATGGTGAATCAAGGAAAGAGTAGGTGTTGGGTGCTCTGGCGCTTCCACCAACACAAAGTCGTCATAACCGTCGTCGTCGTCGTCATCGTCGTTCATCGTGTTTGAATTCGGAAGAGGATAGAAGAGACGGAAGGAGTCGGGGAGTTGGAAACGTTGAATCCACCTCGTCTACGTCAAAGAAGTTCTTTGACGTAGATTTGTTGGTCCGAATAACGGTTGAACTGTTATTTCTCTCGTTAGTCGAAATCTCCTTAAAAAATCAGTGATTCAGATACAATATACGTTAGAAGGTATATTTAGGTTCTGAGATACAAGGATGGTCAAAATAAGTGAACAAAACAGTAGAAATTGCTGTTTTGTATCAAGGAACTCCAAGATGATGGTACATTTTGTTGTGATGTGAACTTTTTTTACAGCTATTTCAATAGTCTCCCCTAGGCAGACTGACGATATAAACATTGACACTCACCGTGTGTTTACTATTTCAAGTACATAAGGCGCGGCCAGATTTTTCCACGCGTGTCAGAAAGTTCTGAGCCCAATCTTCCGAGCGTTGTAGTCCACTCATTTCACTGTATTTTCTATCAATTCTTGAAGATTCAAGCAGCTCTCAATGTTGACTATATCTGGCAATCATTCTCATTGACTTTGCTAAATAAGCCCCTGAAGCAGTGAAAATAAGTATTCTACAAAATATAATAATATTGGTATGTGGACCTGCATATAGGTCGTAGGAGCTCATATCTGCAGAGATTGAGAGAAAATATGGAGAAGTGAACGTACTAGAGCTTGCGGAAGATTGAGCTTGGAAGATTGAAACGTATTTTTGATGCGCGAGAAAATTTCTGCCGCGCCTTATGTACTTGAAATATTGAGTCCGATGTGGATGATCGTTGGACCGGAAGGGCTTCGACTTCCTTGGTCCCAGTAACAAAATTTGATGGGGCTATAGTTTTCATATAAACTGGGTCTCGTCCCTGGTAGCTCATATATATTTCCTTCAAATCACGCGATGGTTAGGGGGAAAATCTGTAATGTCTTTGCGCCCATAGAGATTGGCGAGCGACCGGTGAGTATAACCTTTTGGTAGAAAACAACAGCTAACATGTTGATAAGTTACAAAGGTAAGTAAGAGAAAGATGCATGCTTAATGTCCGGATAAAAATGACGCAAAGAAGATGACGAAGAAGACGAAAGATATGCCAATAGATAGGGGAAAAGAAAGATTGGTTAAAAGTACAGTGATATGAGAGCGAGGGAGCAGGAGTGATAGCCGTGCACGAAAAACAAAAGAAAGAAGAAAATACAGAGGACAGAGCAAACGAGCGAGGAGAAAATAGATAGCAAATTGGTTGATACAATCAAAGTCGTTTCTTAGCTGACTTGGATTTAGAGCTCTTTGGGAGTGAAGATTTTGCGCTAGGCAGATCTTTGGAGTTCGGGGAAGATGGAGGTTTGGTCTCTAATGGTACTAGCGTCGAGCTAGGAGAGATATGGGTTGATTGGATGCGAGTAATGTCATTGAGAAGGAGAATGTCTTCGGCATCCTGGAAGAGACGTGACAAAAAGACCGTAAGTATGAGTTAAGACGAGCGGAATATAGATAAACGCACGTCATTAGACACGGAAGAAGTAGGTCCGTTTTTCTCCATCGAACAAGTATGAATTGGTTCTAGATATTTGACATTGTAGGCCTCCGACACGTCTGCGAGGGACAAAACAGTAAGGTCGTAGCATAATGAGTCGAATAACGCCTGAGGTGTATTTGAGACTTGTTCTGACTCCAAAACGCCGGCGGTGAAGTCGAAAATGTCCTCAGAAAATAGCGAAACTGGAAGCTGAGAACTTCCAGGTTTGTTTTTGAGTTCCGTAGCAAGAGAAGACGCGTCGACCAATTTCGAAGGATTTCTGCGAGCGCTGGTCTTCTGTTTCTTGCTTTTGGAGGTGTTGTGGGATATCCGATGACCGGTAAGTGGGTTGATGTTTTCCTTGTCCTCTTGCTGCGCAGAGCATGGAAGGAACGTAGTCGAACAGGACGTTTTTCTCGCTTTGCGAGCCGAAACGCGTGTGTGAGTAGCGACCCCTGTGATAGGTATCGCAGGGTAGAAAGAAGAAAGTTGGGTGATAGGTGCGTCGTCAAATACAGTGAAGCTGGCCATGGTCGTGAGTAATGCGTTAAGAGATGGTGGTCGCAACGAACGCCCCGGAGCTAAGGCAGGACTGGAAGAAAAGTCGAACAAGAGCCAAACAACAGCACACGCGCACCAGTCACATGACCGCGTATCACGACGACCCTGGAGTCGCAACTCCGAGTCCTGGTCAGTATGTAATGTTCCTGAATCCCCTCCTCCCTCCCCCTCTTCACTCGGACCGAATGGAAGTACCTCTACAATACCTAGCGTAATGCTTGCAATGGAATGACCAGCAAGAGCAATAGGAGACATTAGCAACTCGTCGGAAAACTTCGCTCCTACGTTGAACAACCAATCAGGCCCAGGCCTCAGGTGTCGGAAACTCATCCGGAGTTGTAGCCGTAATTTTCTGACGTGGTTGCTAATATTCTCATGAGAATGGAGAATAGGAGACGACTTGATACTCGCTGCAACGATCACGATTCCCAAGTCCCTACGATCCTCTGCTTCCGCTTCCGACAGACAGCTGGACTGGCTGCTTTACGTCGAAGCATTCATCAATTACCTTTTTCATGCTCTTGCCAACATTGATCGTCGTTATAACCGAGCGTTGTACTGGGTATATAGCCCCAGGCTTTTGTGTCCCTCTCTACCGTCTGGGTCGGTTTCACTTCCATCTTTTTCACCTCTTTGTCTTTCTTTTCACTTCTCTCTAAATATGTTTACTCCGGAGGATAGAATCATCAAAGGAACTTCTTGGCTGGACCTCGGGGCTTCCGACATTGCACAAGCACTGCATTCTTCAACCAAATCGTCCGTTCCAGTTGAATTCCAGGTTTTCGTTGATTTTTGGGCGAACGACGGGGATGTAAACAACAATGAGCTGCCGCGAGTTAGAGAGAAAGGGATTATACATCCATCCCGGATGAAGTTGGAAAAACTGCCTTCCAGGGATGTATCGTTTGTTGAGGTCGACACGTCTGTACCTCCTCATAATCCTCTCTCAATTTTGTCTTTACCTGCTCCCTCTCATCCTTCATCAAAGCGGTCCACCAAATGCGTTTCTTTTGTCTCATTCGCCACATCCACCTCGACATCTCCAGATCACGCTCAGAATCCGGTAACCCTTTCTTCACAGACTACCGATCCCAAACCAGAATCTCAAGCGCTTGAATCGACGGTTGCCATCTCTCCGACTTCACCCATACCAGTGATTACATCCCCTCCTCTTCCTGTTTCTCCTCCAAAGGCATCGCCTGCAAATGACGAGGATAGTTCAGCTGCAAAGTCTGAACGTTTTTCCTCTATATCTATCGCCACTTCGATGTCTATGTACTCACAAGCTTCGGCTCCTTCGACCGAAGGTGCCCCACCTCTTCCGCCCCTTCCAAATCCTCCTCTGCCAAACGTCACTTCCCCAAAAGCGGTCTCAATGAATTCGAAACCGTTTAGAGACTCGCTACAAGTTCCAAAGATGCATTCTCGTCCGTCTTCTGTCAACTACTTGATCAGTCATCCTGACTTTGAAGACAAGAGAGCGTCAAAGCGTCTTTCATTTATATCTGTAGCCACTACCGCGTCGATGTACTCCCAACCCTCTGAACTACACTCTCTGTATCCTGGACAATCTTCGATTTGGGGTATGGTCCAAAATCGCTCACCGAGTTCTACAGATGAGAAAGACCCTCCTCCGAGTCCCGTTCCTCAGTATGCGACTCCTATGACATCTGGTCCATCGAGATTCGTTCTCGCCCCAGCTCCCAAGTCTAAACCTCGATCGAGAACTACCTCTTCTAATCTTCCCAGCCCAAACACTATCGCCATTTCTACTACTACTATCCCACCACCCGCATTTTTAGCCTCCTGTCGTCCCAATCAATATCCATTGACGAAAAGGAATAGCACGATGACACCTTTGGAGGACGTCCAGACACTGAGCTCCGCGTTTAGTAGTAGTAGACGTTCGTTCGCAACGCGAACTGGTGGTCGTGGTGCCTCGATGGTTCTTTACCATGTCATGGACTTTGATGGATCGACGACTACTACTCCTCTTTCTTCGACGTTATATGGTACACCTAACACCAACCGGTCTATTCTCACTTCTGCTAGTGGGGTGACTGCTAGAACGATTCACCCTGCGCGACAATCACTGGTCCCTATTGCTGTCGTTGATACCATCGACTCTCGTTATTCAGCGGTAGTAGTGGATAATATGGCCAAAAAGCATCCTCGATCTCGATCAACTCTTTCGGGAGTTCCGCTCGTTCCTTATGCTTACGATCCAGCGGAAGGAGGAGGAGGGATGGACGACGACGAAGACGAAGACGAGGATGATTGGTTACATGATCCGTTCATTCCTTCTCTCCTTGCTTCTTCCAACCCTGTAACCAAACGGCAGCAATCACATTATCATTATTCTAGGAGTGGGAAGTCTTCGGGTACGCTTGGCGCCACAAAGGCCCACAGGAGGAGTGGTACTAGGGGAGCTAGGGGAGAGTACAACAATGGGATTAACTGTTTTACGTGGAACTGGCTCTTGGACGTGGTCGTCATGTTGGTTGTAGTGATAGGAGTGTTGTCTTTTTTCTTAGTTTATCCTCTCGTTCTGCATTTCGAGCGTAAATCGAACGGAGCTGAGGGCGTTATTTGAAGCACTGGTGTTCATTTGCAATTGGATGCTTTGTACTATTAGAGCTGTATTTTGGACTCTTACTTTAATCCTCTCATTTTTGTATTTGTTACTTACTACATAGACGGTCATTAAGGTTATCTGGTTCACTTTGGACATTTATATCATCGGAGAGGGTTATTTAGATTTGTTGTACATGTCGCTCGAAAAATTATCATTACTTTAAACAAAGATTATTTAATGTATATCATTAGTACGAGCTACTGCCTATTACCTACCAAGTCTATTCATGAAATTCTCAAACGTCCAATAAGCACCAACCTCTCGGTTTTCAGCTTGGTACTCCAATCTAAGAAGTTCGTACAACGGTTCAATCCACTTCTCCTTCAAACTGACAAAAGCCGGAGTGAATCCTTCGAACATTTCCTCAGCCATTTGTTTATCTATCAAAAACGCGACCTTCGCCTGTCTGGCTTCTTCAAAAGACCCATCGCACCACCGACTGATGATTTCCTTCCGCTTCGCAGTCTTCTTCCCGTTCAGCTCGTAATGTAACGCGGCCCAAATCAATATCCAAAAGAACGATTCGAGGTCATGTCGGTAATGATGTGGAGGTGAAGGAGTTTGGAGCAGGTCGAGAGAGAGGAAAGGTTTGGTCCCTGTACGAAAACATCGTTGGGATATTGGAATATCGCCATTCTCGTCTACCTTTGCTGCGAGGTCCCAGTCGTTCAGTATTCCTTTCGCGTTTGATGAGAGAGGTCTTGAAGAGGAAGTATTGCAGGCTCGATGAAGCATCAAGTTGTTTTCGCTCAGGTCTCTATGGAGATACCGCCCGTGAACATACGCGTTGCGATGACCTTAATAGAGAATTGAAGAGAGAAAAAAGGAATCATTAAAACCCGTCAATGAATAGATATGTATAAATGATGAACCCACATTGGACGCAATCAATAAAAACATCCTGAAACTCGTCAATTGACCTCGCATCCCACAGCTTCTCGTATCTCCTCATGACCAACACCACTAAACTGTCCACTGTCCGTCTCGAGTTTTGAAAGTACCACACAGCGGGAGAAGGGACTGTAAAGTCCAGTTCTCTCAAATCTTGCAAGTCGTAAACCGCACCGAATTTTATCTCTGGAAGATTATCCCTAATCTCCGGAACGCCTTTGATGAGATTGTAAAGAACCCGGTTTTCGGTTTCCAGAGAACCCAATTTGAGCGGCCATGCCAACTTGAGCACGAGTCCTTCGTCTAGCACCCGATGAGGAGTGGGAGTGCCGGGACCCTCTTCTTCACCATTCAATGAAAACCCAGAGATTTCGTTAATTGGGTAAACGCCAGATCCTCGACCCGTTAGAATTGACTTGCGGTGCCCTGACACGTAAAGCGGTCGGTCCTCCATGACAACGTAGGTTTTGAACACGGTGTCTTTCCACGGTACCGGTGTTGACGAGCCCTCCTCCTCCTCCTCCTCTCCAGGCCTGGTACTACAACCATGTCCGTCCTCGAGGATCATCCCGGTTTGAGATCTAGGCAGCGGTAGACGAAAGACAGAGTCTCTCCAACGAAAAAGAGAAGGTCGAGTAGCGTTTTCGGCTAGGTCAAAGGGTTCGGAAAGTGTGCTGTAGAACGACGGAGCTTGTGTTCCGGAGCAGTCGCAGTCCAAGTCGAAATGGTCAGGTGGTGTGGTGTTGGTGGTGTTGGAGGTGGGGAAAGAGACGTAAGTGAGGTTTGAGCTACCGTCGGAGCTGCCGCTCGTCGTCGACGAATACGATGAATGAGAATAGAGTCGGGCAGAGGATAGAGTGGTCATAGTCGATGACTAGGAAGGGGTGTTATGTGAATGTCGTAACGGGGAAGAGTCGAGGTCGCCGTGTGTCAGCCAGGCTGAGGAGGACTGAAAGGGGTGAGGATGACTTTGGGTGGACGGAAGAGCCTATAGTACTGCTAGTTGAAAGGCGTTCCGAGGCAAGTCGTGGTCCGAATGAAAGGTTCACAGTAGCCCTGTATTTATGTGGAAAGTGACCCGTTCATCTCGCTTAATATGGCATTGATCGTGAACGTGAAGAGTTGGAATGAATTGACGGGGTGACGAAGAGACTCCATGTGGAACATCGACGGACAAAGAGAAGACGGAGGATATATGAACAAAGAATTCAAGACTGTGTCCTGACGTGATTGTAGTAGAAGGGAATGACGAGCAGCACTGGCATTCGTCAGTGATAAGTGTGCAATACCGGGCCGAGAAAGCCGACGCCTTCCGCTCCAAACACCATATCCGTGACAAAACACTTTATTTCTGATTTCTGGAGAAGACGTGTTAGTGAATCTGATCATGAAGCCACCGCGGCCGGACCAGCCAGATTTCGCATTCCTATTTTTTTCCCTGTGCCCAACGTTTTTGTCTACGTAATGAAAAAACACGATATTTTTTACATTGATAATAACATGCAAACTCCTGCATATCAAGCTTCTGCATAACTAGGAGGCCTTTCTTGGCTATCTTCCTCCTTCATTCTCCGACCACTACTACTTGCGTGAGTTATCGGCGACTGTTCCATACGCCTGTTTTCCGAAACAGCTGCCTGAAGCCTCAAGTCCCTCGTTCCTACAATGGACTTCCAGGAAGTGCCATGGGAGTGTGACATTTCCGTCGTAGGCTCGAGCTCGGTTTCCAACGATCCCATGTAGGGATGGGCAACTCTAGTCGCTTTTTTCCTTTGTCTTCGTCTCCAAAAAAATACCACCGCCCCCACTGTGATGAGACTGAAAAGAAGCGATCCCCCAATTGCACCACCTATAATCGCAGATTTGTGCTGATGACTGGAATCACTGGACGGGGCAGATGGTAGACTCGAAGGCACGCTGTTAGAAGTCAAAGAAGCCTGTTCTTGGGATGTGAGGGATGTGACCTGAAAATAGTCGACAATCAATGGCATCCCGGAGGCGGTCCCATTATGTGTCACTACAACAGTATGTTCACCTGGTGACAGCGAATACATGTCGAAAAGTATTTGGTGTGTCCTATTAAACCCGTCTCCAAAAGGAAAGAGTTGAAAACCCTGCGGATCTTGATCATCCAATTGATATGTCATGGGGTTCGATGCTAACTGTGCACCTTGCCCCATGAGCTCCCCATAAAACTGTATTCTAGTCCCTATCAAGTCGAGACTGGTTAGCATTTTGTGTATAGGACTTGATACAAACAAACCATTGAATTTCACAGTAACAGCTGATCCCGGGGTATACGTGAAGATATTTGCAAAAGGGCGTGCATTTTCTACCCATCCAGGACTGAAGGAAAGATGCTGATCCCTATCTGCAGGGAAGTCTATATCACCGTTCCCGATTTGCAGGATGTCCCCGTCAACTGAAGCATCTGGAAGTGTTTCATACACGATATAGTCTACGAAAAGACCAGCTGTAGTCCCAGTCGAATTGAGAACATTGAACACAAGTTCGTGTTCCCCTGGGAAGACCGAGTTGCTCTTTGCTTCCCCTGAGCGGCAGAGCACTTGATTGTTACGTACGAGTGTATCTGTTGGCGTCAGCGATAAAGTGATATTTCCTGCTCGGCTTGTATCCCCATCGGTTCCCACTAACACATTATCCAGAAGACACTCCGTTATAAAAGACCCGTTTAGGTTAGGACCTCTGACATTACTTCCATACAGGGCGGCATGCGAAGTACCTGCAAAATTTTATTCATATCTGGAAGAGAAGTTTCGGGATTAGAGTTTACTTACCATTAAAGCGGAACTTGAGGCTTGTTCCGGCTGTTAAAACACTATGCACGGTGTTATTGAAAACAGGACCGATAATGCTATGGCCACTATCATTAAGGGAAACGCCAACTTCGTCGATTATATCGTCTCCAGAAGAAAGTCTCCAGTCCCCTGTATACTCGACACCACTGTTGGTATCATCTACTATTTTCCAAAAAGTGTTCATGAAAGTAAAAATCAGAGATTTGAAGAGATGGGAGAGAATTCACCCTATCCAAGGAAAGATTCGATACATTATATACGATTTAACTCAATAGAGCATACTATCTACCTTGAGAAAACTGGCCCTTTCTTACTCATGGGTTTATTGCAGCAGACAAAAAAATGATCGAGATTAGTTGTTACTACAGCACTTAAATTGACTATGATTGTTTCTACCCGCTCAGGGTGTTTGGTAATCACATCAGATAAATGGTTCGGGCGGTTGATGCTCGATAATCACCCATTTTATTTCCAGGATGTGAAACATACACAGGGTGCAAAATCCTATAAAACTGCCAGATAACGTGGAAACTATGACCTTTGTGTGCCATGCCAACTCAACCGAAAATTACAGCAAACTTATGAAGCTCAAGATTTCTGTGTAAGTTGTCTATAGGCTGATTGCAGATATAATATAAATTCAATGTAATGTCATCATGAAATTTTGGGAATTTTGTAAATTCTCATATGTTACAAAATTCCCATATGTTAGCATAAATTCTCAGAAATCCTGACCGTTTTTTACATTGAATTGATTATGTGACTTACTGTCACACAGTAGTCATATCATATATACAATCAGACTATAGACAAAAATCTTGGGCTTCATAAGTTTGCTGTAATCTCAGAAATTTTTTGATTGAGTTGACACAGCATAAAAAGATGATATTCAAGTTTCAACATAGTCCAGCAGTTTTATGGAATTTTGTGCCTTGTGCCAAATGATCATGGTCAATAGGTTACCAAAATCAGACCAAGTCAATGTTGACCAGCATTTACTTACCCCCGGTCAACAGGGTCAACCAAAACTTTTTCAAGAAATCTTACATCTTCGGTCATACTGTACATGTCCGGTTGACCTGCTAGTCCCTGGTCAAATTTAGGAGGCGAGCGGTCATTGACCCGGTATATAGTGATCAGAGGGGGTCAAGCGGCAAGGCTGACAACCCTGCTACCCGCAGCCTGAGTAGGTCAAAGAAATATCTGAAAGTCCGATTACTATGAACTCTCGAAAATTGGGTTTGTGTGAGACAGTAAATGCAAAGAAGAGAATTTCGCTGCAGAAATCATTCTTCTGAACTCAGCACTTTTGGTCCACCACAGCATAAAATTCCATTATATTGATAACTTTTTGGGGCTGACATATGATGGATACCAGATACCCGTGTTCACTTCTTTTCATTGCTGATGAACAAACTCGAAGTTGCCTCCTGGCTGACAAACATCATTGATCTGAAATTTTTTAAGATGGATTAGGGTGCAGCTGCAACGAGAAATGCGACAGCCCCACCCAAAAAAATGAAAGTGGGGTTGAAGGAATTTGGATGTAGGGCTAAGGAAAAACAGAGCTAAGGAAAAACAGAGTGGAAATGGTTCTATAAAGGAACACAAAGTAAACACATTCTTTGAAAGAGAACTACCACTCGACATCAATGAAAACACTAGCGCGATATCTGTATGGATACTTCTGAGCTTCTTGCCTTTGATGCTGTATACCGACCTCTACCTGTTGCCCAACAATTCCCAACAGTTTGTTGTCCTTGGTCCCCATCTTATTGATGACCTTTGAACTCAGATGTGTCACTTATATCATAATGTTTTTTGACTGTGGGCTAATGACAAATGGGTCATTTCTTAAATACAAAAAACGGTCATATTTCTCGTTGCAGATGCGCCCTATTAGCAACTGTTTCCGGAAATGTCCGGGTGCTGTGTGCTTAAGATGCGGTTAAATTTGGAGCTGTTGCGGCCCAAAGGCCTCCCAAGACCACGCTATCTGCTGAGAGTCGTAAGGATAATTCTAATCAATGTCAGCACCTCATAAGAGCTTATATTGTCTCTGTTCTCAGAACCTCATATGTAAGCCTGAACATAAACAACGGACAGACCTACACATATCATTTCTGACTAACTTTCGCGCTACTAGTACTCACCTCAATTGATCCGTTGTACCATGTGATCATATAAGAATCTGATGTTTGGTGGCGGGTAACCCGCCAAGACTCTGTATGTTATGTAGTTTTGATATGTGGACCCCTCAAAAAACAGATCGGGTTTTCGGAAAAGAGATCACGGTCTCGTAGTACCTGTCATGCACAGCAGTGGCCCACTTCTCTTCATATAGTAAGAACAAAGAATTCGGGACTGTGTCCTCGATGTAACTAGCTGTATTTATGAGGACTCGACGTTGTAGCTTGGCAGACCCCCAGTCAAAAATATACTATCACTATCCCAGGCCGAGAAAGTCAATGCCATCCAGTCCAAACAGGACCATATCGAGGACAGACCCGGGTGAAAACACTTTTCATTGGAGAAGATGACGAGGTGGTGAATATGAAGGTAGAAGGCTGCGCGTGGCAGATACGAGGCCCTCATTTTTTTTTCTAACAACAGGATGAGCACGCACTGGTAAACCCATGGTCCAGGACTACGAGGTATACAATGGGCAAGCAGGAGACAAATCGTGAGGTACGCTATGCAATAGATTTCAGGGGTTGGAATTTGAGGATTGAGGACATTGCGCGGCGTTGTGGATTAAGATGGCTCAAGCTCTAAGTAATGCTGGAGAAGCGGCAATACGGAGAAATTTCCATATGGAGTTGACATGAGGTATTGGCACAGCCACTTGCGGAAGTCCAGTCAAACGAGTCCTCATTTCATTCGGCCTCGTGATTTGTAAGTCTTAAAACAACCAACCATAGCGGAATTTGTGAGTCTCACATTTCTGTTTTCTCTCTGTCCAATGTTCACGTTTATGTAAAGAACACTCTATTCGTGAGTTGATGGATACTTTTTACATGGATCAAGCTTCTGCATAACTAGGAGGGATTTCTCGACTATCTCTTTCTCTCATTCTCCACCCACTGTCTGTGTGAATTATTGGCAACCGCTCCGCATGCCTGTTTTCAGAAACAGCTACTTGAAGCATAGTCAAGCGTTGCTGAGGCTTTAAGTTTGTCGTTCGTACGCTATTTATATTCTCCGTCGGGGTCGACCTCGAGAAAGTGTCATAGGAACGTGAACTTTCCGTCGTAGGCTCGGTTGTTCTGATGTGAAAAGAAGATTCCGATGATGAAGATTCCACGTATGGATGAAGAATTCTAGTTGCTTTCCTCCGTCGAATTCTTAATTTCCACAGGAATACCATAACTCCCACTATGATGAAAATGAAAAGAAATGATCCTCCAATTGCACCTCCTATAATCGCAGATTTTTGCTGGTGACTGGAGCTACTGGACGAGGAGCCAGATGGCAGACCCGAAGACGCGCTTCTGGAAGACAAAGAAGCCTGTTCTTGGGATGTGAGAGATGTGACCTGAAAATAGTCGACAATCAATGGCATCCCGGAGGCGGTCCCATTATGTGTTACCACAACAGTATGTTCATCTGGTGACAGTGGATGTATGTCGAAAAGTATTTGATGCGTCCTATTAGTGCCGTCTCCAAAAGGAAAGAGTTGAAATTCCTGTGGATCCTGGTCATCTAATTGATATGTCATAGGGTTCGATGCTACCTGTCCTTGCCCCATGCGCTCGCCATAAAACTGTATTCCAGTCCCTATTAAATCCAGATTAGAAGACATTTTAGTGCATAGGACTTGATAAAAACAAACCATTGAATTTCACAGTAACAGATGATCCTGGAGTAGACGTGAAGATATTTGCAAAAGGAGATAAATTTGGGACCCATCCAGAACTAAAGGAAAGATGCTGATCCCTAACTGCAGGGAATTCTAAATCACCGTTCCCAATTTGCAGGATGTCCCCGTCAACTGAAGCACCTGGAAGTGTTTCATACACGATATAGTCTACGAAAAGACCAGCTGTAGTACCAGTTGAATTGAGAACATTGAAGACAAGTTCATGTTCCCCTAGGGAGACAGAGTCGCTCTTTGGTTGCCCCGAGCGGCAGAGCACTTGATTGTTGCGTACGAGTGGATTTGGTGGCGGCGGCGGCGTCAGCGATAAAGTGATATTCCCTGCTCGGCTTGTATCTCCATCGGTTCCCACTAACACATTATCCAGAAGACACTCCGTTATGAAAGACCCGTCCAGGTTACCAGCTCTGATATTATTTCCATACAGGGCGGCATGCGAAGTACCTGCAAAATTTTATTCATTTCTGGAAGAGAAGTTTGGGGATTGGAGTTTACTTACCATTAAAGCGGAACTTGAGGCTTGTTCCGGCTGTTAAAACACTATGCACGGTGTTATTGAAAACAGGACCAGTAAGGCTATCACCACTGTCATTGAGGGAAGCGCCAGCTCCGTCGATTATATCGTCTCCAGAAGAAAATCTCCAGTCCCCTGTATACTCGAAACCACCGTCAATATCATCTACTATCTTCCAAACAGTACCCATCCAGGGCGTGGAAGTAAGAAGTCAGAGATTTGAAAAGACAGAAGGGAATTTACCCTATACAGGGATTCAGTACATTATATATGATTTGTCTCAATAGAGCGTATCTGCCATAGAAAAATCGGCTTTTTTACCTCGGATCTATTGCAGCAGACAAAACACTGATCAAGATTAGGCAGTGTTAGCAACACGTCTAAAAATCAATTTTAAAAGTTCCCGCGTTTAAAGAATAGACGATTCTTGCTAAGAAACCATGCTGTATACAATATGTTTCATGATCGTTTTTTAGTAAAGAATGTTGAATGCCATTGACAGAGAACACTGGCCTGGGCAAGCCTTAGGATATCGGAAAGTATTGGTGAGGTCGTTCATGAGCCTGAGGATGCAGTGCAGGCAGAACGACGGAAGCCGGGATAAACAGCACCTGGGTAATGTACATTTCAAAATCTCCCTAGAATGAACTGGTTTTAGACGTGTTGCTGATGCTCCAGCCACACATCAGAAAGTACTTTCTGACGTTCCCGCGTCTAGCAGATAAGCGAATTTCACTAAAAGTTCGTTGGTAACCAATTACATTGATATAATCAGCTGCGACGGTGATAAAAATGGTCCTCTCGGCCTCGACAACCCATAGATCCCGCGACTATCGTACTGAAAACCACCGTTGATCTCCCGCTGCCATTCAATTTGTCAATATGACTGAGGATTTGGTCATTGCCTCACCGGTTGGACAATATTTTTCTTAGCGCTAAGCGCGTCGGATTCTGGCTGAACTTTGTCAGGAAATTAATCACATTTTGACGTAGGGCTTATACTCCTCACTACTGGAAAGTGACTATAGTTGCTAATAAAGCACTCAAATTTGACCATAATCGTTTCTATCCACTCAAGATATGTGTCAGGCACAGAATTTTTTTTTTCAAGGAATTTTATACTCTCAGCTAAAGCGTTTGGTTAACCCGCTAGGCCCTGGCCAGTTTTGGAAGCCAACCAGTCATCGACTCGGTAAATGGTCAGGGATTTGACCGGAAGGGCGTCAAGCGGCCAGCCCCTGCTACCTACAGCCTGAGTAGGTCAAAGGAAGTTAAATTACTGAAAACTCTCGAAATTTGAGTTTGTGGAAGATAGTAAACGCAAAGAAGAGAATTTTGCTACAGAGAATACTCTTCTGAGCTCGGGACTTTTGTTCCATAATGACATTATCGTATTGGTAGTTTTTTGGGCTGACATTGATCTTTCTTATGACATATACAAAGGACGCCCGTGTTTGAATATCTTACTTCTTTTCATCGCTAATGAACAAACTTGATATTGTCTCCTGGTTGACAAACATCATGATCTGAAATTCTCGTCAGTGATCCGTTGTACCGCGTAATCATATAAGAATATTTGGTGGCGGGTAACGCAGCGAGACCCAAGAGCCGTATAATAGCTCGGTAGACCCCTCACCAGGTACGTACAGGCCGACTCAAAAGTGTTGGGGTCTACTTACTAGTTTACTACATGAGATCCAAACAAGAGACGGTATGGGTAAATTTGCGGGGACCCCTTGCGGGCTCGCGGGGACTTTTTTGGAATTTGCGGGCATCCTTTAATACAATATATTTAGTAGTATGTAGGCTATTAATCATTGTATAAATGTACAATAGTGAATATAAGACTAAAAAAACTGTAAAGCAAAAAGTATACCCTGAAAAAAAATGGGATATGCACAGCCACACAGTAGTATCTTTTTGCTCGGATAGACCCAGTGCTACATATATGTATTAAATAAAGTGTTTAAAGCTGTAGGTAAAGAGTTGAAAAGTGTCCTTGTGCAAAATTGAGTGACTTTTGCATTTGTATATAACAGGAATTCACGAAAAATGAAAGATGAAAACTAACAAACATGATAATTACAGTAAAATGGGTCTAGCAACACATTGCAATAAAGGATACAATAGCTACAAGAAGATTTTTGCTAGATTATTCAAAGAAATGCAAAAGCGAGTTAGTGTATTAAAGTCGAGCTCTCCAGAGGGTCCCCGCAAGGTCCCCGCAAGGTGGCTGTGCACTTGCGGGGACCTTGCGGGGACTCTCGCGGGGACCTTGCAGGGACCTTGCACAGACCCTCACAGGTATTGCACAAGTATCAAGGGAGTAGTGTCACTGTATTTTCATGTCATTTTAAGAAAGCCTTGATGAGAATTTTTAATTTTAGTGACAAAACATGTCGAAAAAATTAGTTTTACCTTACAATGCTTTGACAGAATTTGCGGGAACCTTGCACAGATCCTCACAGGTATTGCACAAGGATCAAGTGAGTACTAGGGAGTAGTATCACTGTATTTCCACAGCATTTTAAACATGCCTCAATGTAAATTTGTAACTTTAGTGACAAAAAATGTCGAAAAATTTAGTTTTACCTTACAATGCTTTGACAGAACTTGCAGGGACCTTGCACAGACCCTCACAGATACTGGGCAAGTATCTGGTGAGTACTAGGAAGTAATATCACTGTATTTTCATGGCATTTCAACAAGGCCTTGATGTGAATTTTTAACTTTGGTGACAAAAAATGTTGGAAAACTAGGTTTATCATGGCCAAAAAATCTGAAAGTTGGCACAGAGGACAATTAAATAGTATAGATTATGTATATGTGTTTTTATAAGATACTTCAAAAATAGGTATGATTACAGTAGGGTCCCCGCATGTCCACAGGGTCCCCGCAAGGTCCCCGCAAGTGGTCCCCGCAAAATTCCAACCCCCGAAACACGAGATACTCCTCTGTTTAAATACCCATTTCAACTCTGTGCCTTTCAGTAAAGTGTAAGCTTGTGTTGGGAGAGAAGTTTCAAAGAGTCTGATTAAGTGTAAGTTCGAGTAAGTACTTGAAACAGGTTCATAAAAAACTGCTCGATGACAGGAAGCAAAGCTAATCAGATGCAGATGCACTTGATATGCAGTCATCTGGGACTCCTTGAACCACTTGCATTTCCTGACTTATCCTCATCATTTCACCCTTAAAATGAGTAGCTAGAAACATGTATACATTTGATACATATTTTTTCCATGAGTTTGAAGTACAAAAAATGAGATGACGAAGCAAAGTGCTCGAAATACTTGCTAAACACCATGTTTTTGGGCCGCGGAAACACCTGTTCTTAAGGAAACCGAGTCTGGACACTCGAAATATTGAGATATTTTGACTCAGACTTAGACTGAGAGCTCCTGTTTAAGCTATAAGCCACTTATTTGGGTGAAAGACCATTCATGAGCCTGGTGGATAAATTGAAAAAGGACATCGACGAAATCGTGACAGCTTTGAAGTCGCGTCCATATGTTGCCGCGCGTGACATAAGCATGTCACGCTGGTTCAATTTGGAATGTCACCAAAAAATATTCATATTGTAGCATAGTCTATATGGATAAATATCTTTGTGTAGTATAATACACCTGCAAGAGGTCTAGCTAGGTGCCTATATAATTGATTTTGATAGAACCGTACTACTTATGTGGAAAGAAATTTTTGAATTACCTGCTGCTCATAGGTGATTGTAAACACCCAAGCAAAAATCGGCGCAAGATAGTGATATTAGTCCAACCCAAACTCCCTGACGATAGATTGAAAAAGTTTCTTGGACCCTGTAGAGTGACTAGGGAAGCGCCGACTGCGTCGGCAGTGACCTTGCTTGCGGATTCAAGTTGCCACCAGGACTCGGAAATGATGTAACATCATGATCACTTTCTAACGCATGGTACATTTCGATACAGAGACCAGAAACCTAATTGTACAAAGGTCATTCCGAGATCATTCGTGAGTTGTCAAAGACCCTGCGCGCCATTTAACACCGAACCTGCCAACAACTGAAGGGGCGCAAGTACATGCACAGACAAAACGTGCGCCCTAAAAATGTCCAACTTGGTTTCGTGGTTAAATTTGTGGGTAATCGTAAATTTCACAACAACCAGACGGCGTGGAATCTTCGACATATATTCGGCAGAAGTAGACAACTTACCAGTTTGTCGGAGTCTTCGAAGCGGTACGTATAGGCCAGAATTGGCATAAATGGCCACCGAAGAAAAACAGAACGGAGGACATCAGAGCACGGATAAAAGAATATGTGTAATTGAGACGAAGAACAGAGAAAGGGACTAGGGCTACGACGATGTGGTCAACAGAAGTGGACCGGCTGAACAGGCCGAGAGTCAACGGCTCGCAAGGTCTCTGCTGTGTCAATAATCACGTGTACGGCGTTTTGAGTACACAAGTACAAGCTGTCCATTGCCTTGAGAAACAAACACGACCAATCAATGTGAATCTGAGGCCTAAGTTACGTAAGTAGTGTCAAACGAAGAAGGATCTGATTTACTCTCAATTCTGATCCTGATTTGATTCACAGTCGTGGGGTTAATCTGTAACATTACATTTTCAATTGGATTCTTGGACATGATACTGTAATTCCTGCGAGCAAGGTCTCAGATGGGTCTCTGGCGACGGAGTCGGTCCTTTCCCTAGTAGTAGTACAAAGTTTGGTACTATTAGTATTTGTGATATGAGATCGTCACGTGGATTATGGGCGTACCTTGCATGCAAGGTAATATTGTCGGAAAAATCACAATCACTTGAATCAGCATATCAGACATGATGGCATGATTAAGTATGATGTCTAGCCACTGCCAGGCTTGACCAAGGTGATGATTACGGGGCCGGAGTTTACGACATGCAACTTCATGCCCAAGATAGGTCACCGATCGGCGATGTGGTCGGCCCGGTAACAGTTGATGGCACTTGCCTGTTCCAGCCCTCGTTACTTGCCATGCGCATCGCGCGTTGGCCTAATTTTCTTCACTGTCTAGTCCTGTTTGATATAGCTGTGTGAGTTACCCTGGATAGACGATGGACATGAGTTGGTAGAGCCCTGTTCATCCATAGATATTGTACCAATAAACAACATACGGGTCTGAGTTAATACATAAAAGGTACATGAATGCTCAGCCCTGAACATCTTCCTATATATTTGTTTAGAGCAGGGCTAGTCTGAGGACAGTAGCATAAGCTTTTTATTATATAGTAGTAATTTGGCTAAGCAAGAGTGGAGGCACTCTAATAAAAGCCTTGCAGCCTGAAGGCTGCACTTCCAACGAACTGAGTTCTTTCGTGGCAAAAGCATGAGTAATAAGTAAAGCTTATTGATCGTTACAACAATGTTTAGTATACATACCTTATATATCATATCACTGAGGGTTTATTTGGCAGGGGCTGCCGTTAGACTTAAAAGTTATAACTAATCATTCCACCAGCCTATGGCTTCTGGTTCCACTCTTCATACGAAAACCTCAATTTACATAGGGTTCTATGTTGTCAAGTGATGAGCAGATAGATATTTCTATCTGCCTCATTTTTTGCATGAGGCCATATTGATCCTGACGAACCCCATACTTAAGTTGCCGCAATTGATCATGAAAACTCCTTTCGCCGTTCGGGACAAGGCTTTGTGCATCTTATTTCTTTAACGTCATCCACTGGGCTTTCTTGGATAATGATTCTGCGGTTTTTTTTATTTTTATCAAAAGTTGGATGTTTGATTGCTAAGTTGGACTCGAGCCAGTCTTTCACGGGAAGAGTCGATCATCCTGTCAGCGAAGTTCGACTGTCATCAAAGTCTTACAGAGGCGGCCGGTACGAGTTTTAAGGAGACATAGGTTTGCGTGTCTTTGGAACAAATAACTCATGTATTTAATGGTCAAAGCTGTGCAGATATATGGGTTGTTTCTCTGCGTTTACGGAGTGGTATTGGCAGATGGAGAACTTATAAGAAATATCTAAGTATAACTTGATGTAGTTTCATTCACGTGGATTTTCGAATCCTGACACCATTGTTACTCGATAATTGTTTTTCGGAAGTATTGAGAATTGTTGGACCTTGAACTTATGCGGATGCTTTGGGTGAAACTTTTGTATCTCCCTGCGCATGTGGAATAGGTACAAACGTTTGATCAGCAAAAATAGGGGCCCGTAATGACCGTGAGAAAAATAACGGCAGCGAGGGTCAAATTTAGTCGTGACTACAACCACGACGGTTCCTCCTTTAAGCTTAATGGCACCAGTAAAGGTGGCCAGACAAGACTCCCAATCTCTTATAGACCCAGAAATGAACCATAAATCAAAACGACAGAAGCTGGGGAACGAGTATGGTACATATGGCGAGTCCGTCTCTACTGGTAATCGATTAGGCGCCTTTCCAGCCCTTTCAGTTTGGCGTGTCACCCTTTCTTTTCCTTGACTCACATCTCTTTCATAGCCTCTACATCAACTAGCAGCAATAACAAGCCCATCTCTACGCATATGGCCTTCGACTTCGGTGCCCTTGCGACCAAAAACGCTGCATTGAAGGGAAGAAAAAGGTTTAACGCCGACTTGGATAGTATCAAGGACGCCTGTAGTAGAGGTAGCGGGATTGTGGGGTATGGCCTCCAAGTGTCCAGTCAGTTGTCTCTTTCTCGATCGATATCATTTCCACCCGTCCATCAACTTTCGTCATCATCGAACCAGTTCCTGGTGACGTTCTTCCCGTTCTGTTCGCACTGCATTTTGCCTCGTGTATCATTGTCTGTGTGATATATGTCACTGACTACAAGCGTTGAGTAGGATTCAACGCGGGCGATGATGAAGGGCTTGTAGAACTTGCGATTAATGTCAGTCCCGGTCGAGAGGAGGTGTTGGCTGTTGGTGTCCTTGTTTCCGGTGCGTGTTTCATACCTCTCTATCCAATGTCACGGAACTCTGAACCCTTAAACGCGCGCCCGGCGCTTCTCAGATACCTCCGAATATCCTAAATCTCATCTGTACTTTGCCCACTGCCTTTCCTCCGACGATCCACCTCCGGCCATCCAAGCCGTCGTCGCGTCCATCTCAGAAACATGCGCGTCCAAATCACTTGTCGCTATGCTCGAAAGACTTTTAAAAGACATCTCCAAAACCCGCTCTGGAACCTCTCCGGCTGATCCGCTCACTGTTGATTCCGATTCTGAGGCCGAAGACACTGAACCGGATGATTCCGGAGACTATTACGACGATGACGACGAGTCTGATCACCTCGCGGCCGCCGCCTCTTCCTCCCTCTCTAGACTTCTTCCGATGACTTCACCGGACAGGTTTAACAAGACGAAACTTCAGATGGATTTCATCGAGACGCTCGCTTCTTCCTATCGACCTGGCGTCATCCGTACAGGTGATGGCTTTGTCATGTCTGTCTCTCTACCTATCATCGATTTGGCAGAGAAGGTGGAACCTCGAGCGTTGGGTGCTTGGGACCGAAAATTGCTCAACCCGCCAATGGGGATACCTCATCATCTCGTACTACTCATTTCGGGATGGAGAGGTGTGTACCCCTATCCAATTCGAGATGCCCGGTCTTCTTCCTCTGCTTCCTCCTCTGCTTCTTCTTCTTCTCTCAAGTTCAAAGTGGGATTGAGTTCGAGTTACAAACCCACTCCGGAAAACGTGCGAGAGGCGTATAGAAGTTTTGGGTTGATCGTGAACGATGCTGAGGACGAGCTTGCGTTGAAGTTGGAGAAGGAGCGATTCGAGGCTCTGGCTATGGGATTTTTGGATTCTGATGACTTGTGTCCATCTGAAGTATTGGGTAACGATGATCTACTAGAGGGAATAGATGAAGAAAATGTTGACGAGGAGCCGGAGAAAGGGACGTTCGAGTCTTTTGCGCTTTCGTCGTCGTTGGAGTCTTTGATGGATCAACACTTTTTGAAGCTGGTCGGGATCAGGATGCGATGGGCCTTAGGCTGGGCGGGTGCGGAGACGTTGTTAGCAGAGTGTGAGAAGAGGCAAGCTGAGGAAAAGGTTATCATGGGTGATGCGTTTATGAATGAAGTGCGTGGTTTTCTGTTCACAAGTGATTATAGGGGCTCTCATTGACTTTCCCTTGCTCTTTTTCAGCACATTAAGTTTGCAGACCAGACAGAAAGAAACGGCGACCGAGACCCGGGAAACGGCAATGGAAATTGGCAAGGGAGACTTCCTTTTGATCCGCTTCAGGAACTACAACAGCGTCAAGGAGAAGGACAGGAAATCAATTTACCATTGACGGCGTTTAGCTATCTTGTAAGGAGACTCGTGGTACGTTTTCCATTGTTGTTTCCAGCTGTATAGCACTGAGGCTTTCTCCTCTGCTTAACCAGTTGTGCACCCGCTTCTGCCTTGTTTGTCATCGTCGCCTCTCTACGGATTTCGAAGCGCTCAAACCATATGTTTGCGATAGTAAACTGTGTTCTTACCAGTATTATAGCTTGGGAATGGGGCCGAAGTTGGAGGTGTGTGTATTTCTCTGTCTTTTTCTTTCCGACTTGTAAAAAACTGAGTTGATTTTCGCCCCGGCTTAGTATGAGATAATACACAACCCCGTTACTGTAGACCTACTCACTTCTCTAACCTATGCCGCTGCGATCGAAGGAGTTTTGGACGAACCTTTACCTACAGGCATGGGTCTTCGCGTGCCTCCTGTTGGTGAAGCGAGGTATATGCCCCCTCCCCAGCGAACATTATACGTTGCTATGTCGTCTAGGTCTGGGACTAGTACCAGCAGTACAGACACTGCGACCCCGTCAAACTCAAACGGTGACTCACCTAAAATCGAATTGAAGCCGGGTACAGATGGGTTGGTCGATTTCGATGCGCTTGATGGGGGACAGATGAGAGTGGCGATTGTGAAATTGATTGCTAGTTTACCTGCAATAGAGGATATCAAGTGAGTTTTTTTCTTTTGCCGTTTGCTTTTTTCATTTTTTCGCTTTTTTTCACTTGCATGTCTTCTTGTAACGGATGGGGCGTTATACTGAATCTGGTGTCCGATAGGAAACATTTGGAACGAAAAGTCAAACTTGGGAAATCTAAACCAACCTTGAAAGAGATGGATTCAAATATTTTACCTGCGGCTTGGTTGGTCTTGAGGTGGTAAGTGTCCGAACGCTCTTTCTAGCATGGGATCAATCCCTACTGATCTCGACTAGGATTATTGGTTCGTGTACCGCAGATTTGGAAGAGATCACGTCCGAAGAGGAATGTATCAAAGGTGCAGGTGCGTATCCTTCTTTTCGTTCTGTTCGATTATATCTCTTTCAGTACTAATCCACCCGTAGACCGGTTATGGCATCAATTTCGGTTCAGCGTTGGTGCTCCAGACGCCGAAGCCAGATTCAAAGATGCAGTCAAACAAGCGCAGCAGGAGGATCCGAACACGAGAGAATACCCTTCACTTTTTGTAGGTTCTCCGAGCTTTTGATTTAGTTCTTTATATATCTGATGTCGACGCGCATTTTGACTATTAGGCATGGCATGGCTCTCCGCTCAGGAACTGGCATTCAATTATTCGACATGGATTGTGGTTCAAACATGTTGCGAATGGCAGAGCTTTTGGAGATGGCAAGTATCTCAATTTTTGACTTGCGATGACTACTTATTTGATAATTAATGGTCTCTAGGCGTTTATCTTGCTAAGGAAGCGTCTACCTCTATGCACACGTATGCAACTGCTGGCCATAATCAGTGGCCAAACAGCCGTTCTTTCCCTACCAGTTGCGTTGCTCTAGCCGAAGTAGTCAATCTACCTCGGAAATTTGTCAGTTCCAACCCACATTTCGTCGTTAAAGACACGCATTGGATTATGTGGTAAAGTTATCTCTGCTCTTCTTCTTTTTTTACCCAAGCTGAACTTTGGTATCGGAAACAGTCGTTATCTTCTCGTCAAATGTTCCAGCAACAATTTAGCGAATACCGGTACCTCTTCTTCTCACAAGACCAATACGACGAATGAGACTGAGCAATCGACTCCGTTTGTTCGACTTGACCCAGCTCATCACATTACACTCCATAACAAAGCGGTCGAAATTCCCGCACCTGGCTTCCAACTAGAGCAAATGCTTAACGCATTACGTTCTCGAGCAGAATACGAAGACAATGACGAAGGTGATCAAGAAGTGTTCGACTTTGATTCGAGTCAGGAAGAAAGGGAAAGGGCAAAGTTGATTGGCAAGGGAAAAGGGAAGGAGAAGGAAGTTATCGAGATCAGTGATGACGAGGATGCGGACGGTGACTTTGATGATATGGACGGGGATATCGAGATGTATGACTTTCCGGCTCCGGCTCCTCCCCCATCGAGTCTCAAACCTCTCAAGCCTAAACCTGTCTCAAAGCCCCTCATTGACTGGGTCCATGATCCCGACTGGGTTCGGAACGCTGTCCCGATGTTGCTTCCTGCTCCTCAATCTGCAGAGAGGGGTGCGACTGCCCGGATTCAGAGAGAATTGCGGGGGATGTTGAACGAACAAGAGAACTGTTCGAGTTTGAAAGAGTTGGGATGGTATATGCCTGAAGAGTTCATTGGGGATAACTTGTTCCAGTGGATTATAGAGTTGCATTCTTTCGATGAGAGTATTCCAATCGCGGTAGATATGAAGAGAGAGTGCGTTCTTGTCTCTTTTTTTTTCATATTCCCCGGCACCTTGCTGACCAACGTTGACTGCAGGAAAATAAACTCGGTCATTTTCGAGATCAGATTCCCGCCTGATTTTCCGTTGAGCCCACCGTTCTTTCGTATCATCACTCCTCGTTTTTTGCCCTTTATCCAAGGGGGTGGTGGGCATGTTACGGGAGGTGGATCAATTTGTATGGATCTTTTGACCGCTTCGGGTGAGCACTAATATTAGTTCTTTGTTCTTTCCTCCGTTCTGACGCCTTTGTTCATTTGATTACAGGATGGCTTCCGAGCTATAGCATTCCTGCTATCATTATGCAGATCAAACTTGCTCTATCAAACTTGGATCCTCGACCGGCGAGACTTGCTCATAACTGGAGGCAGAATTACGGCGTTTCAGAGGCTTTGATGGGATATAAGAGAGCTGCGGCGACACACAACTGGAAGTTGCCTAGTGGGATTGATCAGCTAGTAAGATAAAGGGCCGGCAGTATACAGAGTTTGCATTGTACGAGAAGTGTTTGTTTTTGATGATCGCTTCCTTGAGCTATATAAGCATTAGTTATGTTCTTGCGTCCCGTGAATCCGTTATCACTTTGGGGAAGTGTTCTATCTTCTTCGGTGAGGTCACTGGTCACTTGCCCAGACTCCAAACTTCGTCGTCCATCTGGTTTCTCTCTCACGAAAAAAATAGACCACTGGGTTGATATAAAAACACTCCTTTTAGCGTGATGTTTCTATACCTTTTGATTCTGGCTTCTATTCTTTAGCAACCCTCTGATTGTGACGCCCTAGCATGGACTCTCATGACACGCCGAGAAACAACAGCGAACCTACTCGCAAATCTGTTCTTTCTCCAGACCAGAAAGCTCAGTTTGAGAAAGACGGGGTCAGTTTTAGAGGTCTATGACATTATAGATATGTAATTCATTGAATCTTTCTCTCAGTTTCTCGTCCTCCCTCCCATTTCTTCCCAGATATCGGAGAATATAGTACAATGGTCGAATGAAGTCAAGGTATATATATTTCAAACTTCCTTGACTGTGTGTTCATCATGCTTCCTTAGAACCTACCGCACGACTCTTCGACCTGGATGCATTACGAAGAAGTGACATCTACAGGACAAAGAATCCTCTGTCGAACCGAAAACTTTGCTGATTATCATTCCGGGTTCAAGGAGCTTTTCCGTGGACCTGGTGTTCTCAGTGTTTTGGAGGATTTGAGCGGTGAAGAGATGGTTTTGTTCAAGGAGAAGATTAATTACAAGTCGCCGAACGCTGGAGGGTTTAAAGCTCATGTGCGTTCTGAAAAAGAAACTTGTAGTTTTCACTGAAGCTGATATGATTTACTCTGAAGTTGGACGCTCCCGCTTGTGAGTTCTTCTTCTATTATACATGGCATCGCTCATCGCTTCCCTTCTGTGGTTTACTTTGACGATAGACACGCATGTAAGCAACGTAAAACACCTGAGTGGTGAGTAAAGGAACCTTTGAGTCATTTCTCAAGCATGTTTAAGTTTCTAATAACGTGTCTTATAGTCCTCATCGCCGTTGAGCCTGCTACGAAAGAAAACGGGTGTCTCGAAGTATGCGCTTATAGATTGTTCCAAATGGACCAACAAGTAGATTCATGGGTTTAACTATGCATGCTGATTGTTTCTTGGTTTACAGGTAGTAGCGGGCTCTCACAAAATGAACATCCCAATCGGTGCTGATGTGTGTATCGAGCCTGAGTGGTGTGAAAAGCAGACTTGGGTAAGCCTACATATTGATAAATCTTTCAAAGTTTTAAACGTTAAACGTTTAAACTTTTCATCACGGCTGGGTCTAATTAGACTCCTGTACCTCTCGCTACGGGTGAGATGCTCATATTCGGATCTTACCTGGCACATCGTTCTGGAGCGAATCATTCTGATGAAGGAAGAGCTGCAATCGTACGTTGAAAAAGTCTTGAATGAAATATTCTTATCATTGATGATGGGTAAAAAAAATCCTTGAATATTGTTCACCTCATCGGGGTTGGTTGGGGGTTTACAGTACGCTACGTACAATGCTCTCTCGGACGGTGGAGACAAACGACAAGAGTACTATACCAATCGGTTCGTGCCTCTTGTTTCAAAAGTTTCTCTATTACCTTTTGTGCTCAGAAAAGTCCTTTGTATATCAGCCGTAAACTTTGGCCACCAACAGCCGATCGGGTTTCTGGACAGAGGTACGAAGAAGGGGCGAGATTGTATGGGTAAGTTGTTTATAGTTTCGATTTAGGAGGGTTGGATCAAGTCAGATACTTATGCATAACCACCCTATGTGTAGGTATGCTTCTCCGATGTTGACTGTGGTAGAGAATGGATATGCGGACGTTGGGCTCTGAGTTTGGAAGTTTTCGTGGAGATCCGTTGAGATAACTACGATTTATTTATAAGGAGATTAGTTGCGGGGTTGTCGAGAGTAGGAAACGGTGTTTCGTGAAATGTTGATTTGCGTGTACATATATGTATGTATCATTGTCCTAAGAATATCAATTTCAGTTTGCCAGTTCTAAAGTCAAAGTTTAGTCGCGTCTTGAATAATCGGTTCCATTTGCAGTATAAATGGTTGATCTAAAAAAACAAGGTTCCCGATCAAGGATTCATATCTACAAAGATGAGTTGCTTTTGAAAGCGCCTAAAAGCCTTCAACAGAAGCTAGAGGATATAAGGTGGAGCCGTACAACCGTAGATTAACTGAACATATATGTACAAGTTGTATTCTAGCACATCGCGGGTCAGATCGGACTGCGCGTTAGAACGAGACCTTTGAAACGATGCCGTAGAATTGTTTGCCTTGGAGCGAAGCAATTTCGAGCTCAAGAGCGGATGGTTGACGACTGCCATCACCACCTGCGAACGTTCCAGCACCCCAAGGTGATCCTTTTGTGAAACAAAAAATAGGTCAAACAAGTCAATAAATGGGTTCGATGGTTCGACAGCGGGAATGTTTAGGGAACGTTGAATGATGCTTGTGACGACATACCTCCGTGAACTTCGTCAAGGTTGGTAAGCTGAGGGAAGGTCAGTGAGTAGCCTAGAGGAACGTAAAGCATGCCGTGGTGAGTCAGCGTTGACATGGCGTTCATCGCGGTAGCTTCCTGTCCTCCACCGGGCGTGCCTGTCGAAACGAAGACGCCTGCGTATTTTCCAGCCAGGGCACCAGAACCCCAGAGTTCACCGGTAGTATCCCAGAAGGCCTGTGTGTGATGGACCGGAGGCAAGTTAAATAGTAAGTCGAGAGAAATCAGATTAGAGATCGAAAGCGAGAGCTACATACCTTCCACTGGCTAGGGAAGTTACCGTATCTCGTTGGAATACCGAACAGGAAAGCGTTGTACTTGGGAAGCTTGTCAGCAGTGATGATGGGATAGTCGGGTTTTGACGGAGCATGCAGGGCAGTGAGGAGCTCGGCCGACAAGGTCTCGGAAATTCTAGAACACGAAGGTTAATATAAGGTGATATGGAAGTTGATATTTGCATGGGACGCACTGGAAGATTGAAGCACTTCCTCCTGCAGCTTCGATCCCACTCTTCACAGACTCGGCCACTGTTGTAACACACTGGTTAATACATCCGTATACGAGGAAGGACGTCCACTTGTGAGTCGAAAAAACATACTCTTTGCGATATGGCCATACATGGTATAGATGATAATGGCAACCTTGGGGGTCGTAGAAGAGGCAGGGGAGGTCGTGGTCGCAGCAGCTGGCTCCGAAGTCGACGCCTGAGGAGGTTGGGTCGAGTTTGAGGTAGTGTTCTCCTTGGGCTTTTCCTCAGACTTGGGTTTGGATTTGGCAGTCTCGTCGTTATCAGAGAAGAGTTTCTTCTGCTTTTTGCCAAAACACATGGTGGGTATACGCTCCGGACACGTACGGACACGCAGAGGCTAGTAGAGCAGGGGGGTAAGAGAGGAATGCAAAGGGAATAGGAACAACAAGTTCGCGTCATGGTTCGCTATTTATAATCAGCCTATTGGATCTCCGATGTTGGAAAATCGTTTCCGTTTTTGGCTCTCGCCGTGGTGTCCTGTGGGAAGGAGTAATCTGATTTGGAAGGAGCCTTACCAATTCGGTGTGGTGCAACACATGACAAACCATGCGTAAGTTCCATTACGTTTTCAATCATTTCCAAGGACGCTAGAAAATTTCGATACGAGTAAGTACCGTAACTCCAGGTTGTTGCTGCTCAGCTAACTCGCATGAAGGTTAATTTTAGTAAACGGCTATATGCGTTGAGAACGATATGAAATCGAATTTCCTACCATGCTGCTACATATTCCGAATCGAATGCACTCCTTTCTCCAACAAAAAAACATATCATTTCATGACTGGGGGTATGGCCGCAAGCGTCATCTTATTAAGTCTCGTACAAACCATATACACCAGAAATTATGCAATAAATTGTTTTTCTCAATGCTAGCAAGCACACGAACTGTGAATCACTCAAGTAGGAGAGGTCCGATGGATGTAGGAGTAGATGAACTTGTAGATAGAGGGTGGTGTGGGATTATAGTAGTTATATCCATGTCAATGTCAGCCACTCCGTGTTCAGCAGTAGGTAAGACAGATTCAAGACCCGAGGTGGGCTGGAGATAATATTCGACTATTTAATTGAACAAAACATCCGCAGAAGAATAGACATATTGTAAACGAGTCTCGGGGACTGAATAGAAAGAAGTGCTGGAAGAACCAGTGTCAAAGGGAGTGTGTTGAAAACGGACAAAAAAGGCTTCTGTGGAAATAATCAGGGGTCCTATGCCAACCTAATTCAATTTTACCGTCCATCTTCTACACTAAGTATGCCTAGCTCCCGAAATCCACGTCAAGTCCGGATAATTTTTTGGTTGCTTTTCAGAAAGTTTGTCCGGATCAACGACATGACCTAATTCGAAAAAATTGTCCGGACTACAGATCTAAGATACAAGGTAATCTTGCTATGAAGGCTAATCTTCAGCTTCTCGGGACCTTGGCCATTCCTTTGTCAAACGACAGCTAACGCGCCGATAGATGATTAGAGAATGTAAGAGATCAGAAAATATGGAGATAGGTTTAGGAACGAACACATTATGTTCGTGCCAGCGGCAGCTGAGTTTTTAATCAGATGTGCCTTTGACAGGATGCTACATCAAGGCCCTTTGAATGGGGTGGTACTGGCTCGTAATTCAGTGAAATAGTTGAAGGAGTTTCTGGAAACAAGTCCGACTAGGATAGAATACCCCACCATCAGAGTGTTGTGCGCAACGATCTGATTTCACCGTCTGGAGGTCGGATGCGTTTCGCTAATCTATACGGTCGAGTGTTCAAACTGACATTAGCACATATATAGCCACCGGAACTTTTCTCGTTCTAACGATTTCCCTCCACTTACGTTTCGTCTTTGCTAGCTGCGGGCAGTAAATGGTCTCTTTTCATTCGTTCTCTTCCAACTCTCCTTCCTTGTTTCGTCTATATGCTTTATCATCACTCTCGACTTTCTTTCTGCTCACCTTGCCCTCTCTGATCTCGTGCGCAAAGAACGTCACTATAGACGACGACGATCCGTCTATCAAGTACTCTAAAGGATGGCAGTCTACAGGGGAGGATCCTTTTAACTTTGGTGGTTCTCACCATTTCACCGACGAGCCTTCGGCGAATGCAGTACTGAATTTCTCTGGTGAGTTATCAAAGCTCTTTACTTCGACGATCACTAAAAATATGGTACAGGAACTGCTGTTCATCTTCTATGTCCGCTTTGGCCATACCAGGTTGGCGCTCGAGTATCTCTTGACTCGGGTGCTGCAGTCGCGGTTAATATGCAGGATCCGAACCACAACGAGGAGGATGGACCAGAGACAGTAAATTCAAACGTGTTATGGAGTAGTGGACCATTAGAGAACGACACTCACACCCTGGAGGTTTCTTTCTTGACGGGGATGCAGTTCGCTGCTCTTGATGCCTTTATGTAAAAAACATTTTTCTTTTTCGTTTTTTTTTTTTCAACCTCATTAGTTGTCGCTTAAAATTAATCTGAGCATCAACAGATTAACAGTGCTCGAAGATGGTGATGATCCCGCTGATGCGAACAGTGCGGGCTCTGAACAGACACCCACTCAGTCGACATCTTCGACTTTGGTTTCATCGTCATCACTCTTTTCAATTGCATCAACATCCACTTCGTCAAGCACTCCATCATGGTACCGGTCTCCTTATCATCGAAGTGATCCACATACACAGCCAGACAACAGACAATTGATCATTTTAGTCTGCGTTATCATCGGAGTACTCGCACTGCTCATGTGTATCACCCTCGTATGGATAATTCGGCGTCGAAGGAGACGAGGAAGAGTGACAGGTCAAGATGATGCTAGAAATGAAGGAAAATTCAAGGCTCTCCTTCCCAAAGTCTTTAGAGGCAGGTTCGATACACCTCGGAAGGCCGGATGGAGAAGTATATCTCCTTTTACTACGACGGGATCCGAAATCAGACTCAGCCAACAATCGTTGCATGATCCAAAATCTGATCGTTCATTTGATACGACGGCGAATACTCGAGATGCCGACTGGCAACAACCATCGGCATCGGTCGAAGTCGAAGAGGAAAGCCAAGACAGCGACGAGGTCGGACGTACTTCGATGAACACTGTTATTATAAACTCGCGACGGAGGATCGGTAAGGGTGTTTTGACACCATCGCAGGTCTATGAGAGAGTCAGAGCGTTGGAACGGAAACGAAGGAGTCGGACGGGTAGGGCCTTGAGTGATCATGTGAGTCGACAACTAAGGATTTTATGAATGCCGGCTTACCGACTCTGATGTTCGGACTAGATCTTTCTTCAGGCTCCCGAGTTAGCGCGTCGGGCTTCCTCTCCAGTGGTCGAGAACCAGGAGGATAAAGTTGTCGGACCTGGAACACACGGGGCTGAAGTGTCCTGGAGTACCGAGAATCGCAACCGGAGGTCTGGGCAACAAAATCATATTGTACGGCATATGGATAGTGGACTTCGGCTTCGAGCTGAGCAGCAATTTGAATCAGGTTTAGATCCGACTCGACGTCAGAGGTGCGAGGAGGAGGAGGAAAGGGATGTAGTGGATGTACAGGCTGAACAGGAAGTGATTGACTTACCGCCTGAATACGCGTCAGTGTAGAGCACCTAGTCAGGTTCATGAGTTTATGTGTTAGTTGGAATACAAAGACGCCGAAAAAAATATTATACCTTCTTAATTGGGTCCCGCGTCCCAGGCATGACTCGTACGAAGTACGTGATACCGCCAGTGGCCCTATTGTCACAGTAAACCGCCAACCTGCCACGGCGAAGCGAGGTCCAGTGGAGAATGATACCTATGCTGTTAAAAGCCGGAGTTAGGCCGCGCGGCATTCGATTAGGAAGATGTAATTTTTTTCGCCACCTCTGTAATGACATGGTCATTTGTAATAATAAGTACTTATTTTTCCAGAAAGCTACAGGCTTTCTAGCTTTTCACCCAAACCTCAGACCTTCAGAGGGTGAAATTTCCCTCTTTTTCTCTAAATAATACCTCAAAAATGATTTATGCTGGGCTTCCATGATACTAGTGTCGAGCGTCCAGACTGACGATATGTATATGTTATGTGATACCAGTAATAATAGTATAACATGTTAAGAGATTGGCAGTTGAAGACACTGGTTTGACTAATCGTCTAACGGTGTGTTAATCGTCGTTCTGGAGAGGGGGGAATTGAGGCAACAGACAGGCACACCAATTCAGCTTCAGTTTTACATAATTTCTGATTCATAGAAATCACAATCATGCACTCATTAGTACTATCTATGTAGATGACACAGACAATGTTTATGAGTTTTTGGAAGTTTTACTGAACATTACGAGGCCGACCGAAGGAAGGACTCGTCCTGATCCAGCCGCTTAGCTGGTCGTATAATAACCCATTAGGAATATCTAATATCTTATCTCGCTCCTGTTTCGGATTAGTTCATTTTTCCTGTGTCAGCTGACGATCCTCCGTATTGCGTCCGCTTAGTCTACTAGCGGACCTGTACAATCGGCACTCAAGATTTACTTATTCGGCCTCGTGCCTGCCACGCGAAGCGATGGCCTTCTTAACTTCATCCTACTCACAGCCACCTGCATCGCGTGCTGCGTACTACCTGCACCTGTTCTCTTCTGGGTGTCCGTTCTCACTCGAGCTCTTACATCATCCTGCCACTCTGCATCTCCGTTGTTCCTAGTACACCTGTTTAAAAGGTTCAGCGGCGGGGGTTCTCGACTACTTGCTTCCTGCCATAAATTCAGTATAAGTACCCTACCTATGGAACTTTGCACTAAGTGGTATTATTGGCACTAATATGATCTTTCTTGTATTGAATATTCAGCTCAATATCTAGCCTCTACTAGCTATTGCAGTCTATCGACACCAAACATATAGTCCCTGAATTCGGTGTGTATCTGATTCCTAGGACACATAATGATCACTGTCAAGTTTGTTTTGATGGATTGTGTAACAGATATACAAAAAAAACAGCAAGTACTACGGTCTAATAATATCCTACTAGTTCCTTACTACCAGTTTCTGACAGTTTACCGCTCGGTTTCATCACACCGACAAGATGGTATTCAAATGATGTGGAGATCCCTGACGTTCAGGGCCTTCAGAGGGAAACCAACATTGTTCTATAATGATGCTCAGTCCAATGATTCATCACCCTCTATGTTTGACCCTTTTCCCTTAACAATTCTTTATGTACTTATTATTTTTTGGATTACATTTCTGTTGATGTGTTACAAGATGGAATTCTGACAACGACCTATCGAAATTGATTTTTGATCGTCTTCTAGAACATCTGCACATTGGCGAAGGTACCGGTAGAGAGCCATAATTCATCAATCTGTCTACCCCTCTGATCGTGGTGATCAATCGATACTCTGTAGTATCTATACTCGGTAGGTGAATAGGATGTTTCCGCTTTCTTCCCATCTGCACACCCTCTTCCCCGGAAATCGAATCGTCTTATAGCTTCAGGTCGAGTCACTCGAACGCAACAGGATGATAATATGCTTGTGGATTGCGTATGTCCATAAGGGTCTATATTGTTGCTTTTTTCTTATTTCATATTACAAGATTAGTTCTTTCGCCAATGATTCTTGGTATTAACGTGCTCAGCATAGCACCACTTCGACCAACAGTCACTCAATTTACCCCAGTCACAGTCTCATGGTATTTTAAGATATGCAAATTTCATTAAAATCTTTTCCTCCGTCTTTCCTCTGGGTACCAATGTCATTGGATGTTCATGTCTGTAAACACTACTTGTCAAAACTCTTAAGTAACCCTTCCGTCGTGTAGTCACTGAAGGACCAGCAATAGGGTAAAACGTGGACTGGCTTGAAACTAAATCAACTTGTATCTGTGATGCGTCGGACCAGCTGGAGGGTGAACTTCAGATTGATACGAGGAATTTAAATTGGTCGTCGTCTATATCTATGTTGATGCTCTTCTCGAGTACAGATCAGTGCCTTGATGGACAGCATCTTTGTTTTCTGTTGAGCTCATTTCAGTGATTTCGATATATTCTAGATGTTTTACGGCTGCTTTTCTTCTACAGACAAACCTTTCTTTAGACTTGCTAGCTCTGTACTTTCCTCCTCTCTAATCATTGACTTGTGAATGTCGTAGGAGAGATGACCTCTAACACGTACAGGAGCCATAATACTGACATAATCATTCTTGATCATTGTCTTATGCATCAGCATGCATATTCGTGAAGGACTGAGACAGAATTCGTCCAAGTCGATATCTGTCATTTCATCTGATCGAGACGTTCAATTTATACCCTACATAACTTACGCAGTTACACTCAGTTGAAGAATAGATACCCCATTCTACTCCTTCCCTTCTCCTCCGTTCACTTTCTTCCCCTGTATATTGTCTTCTAGCTGCAGGTTGACTCACCAGTGAAGTAACTCGAAGGCAGCAGGATGAGAACGATATGCTCGCGGATCCCGTATGTCCACAAGGGACTATACATTTTGCTTTCTTCTTATCTCATGGCCACCAGATTAGCTGTTTTCTTGATTTTTTGTGTTAACGCGTTCAGCATAGCACCACTTAGTCCGACAATCACTCAATTTACTCCGGTCACAGTCTCGTGGTTTCGCGAGCAAACCGATCCTCCTGGCAACTGGTTTCTGGAGAAGCAAAATGCATATGGTTTCAACACAATTAACCCCTCTGATCTCGTACTTGGTACATCAGAACCTTTGTCAGTCGAGAATTCTGGTGGAAGTAGCGGTACTGTAGTGATTAGTTTCACGAAGGATCCTGGGTAAGATATCGTATTTGCGGATTGATTAAATAACGATAACTTACTAGGAGAACTCTTCTAATGACTGTTCAGCATATATCGGTTATTAGGGTTTGGGGGAGATATCAAAACGGTTGCGCCTGGTGGTAGTAGAGATCAGTAAGTGTTTCAGTTCCGAGCAGACTTCTTTAAGCTAATATTTGTATAGGACGTTTTTTGCCGGAGACCCTACATTAACGGTTGTCCCTTCATCTGGAACGCAAGTAAGTAAACCCACACCCGTGGCTAATACTAGGTCTAGGTAGGTATCCTTTTCGATTTTATGCTGGAAATGCCTGCTAAGAAGTCCGGGTCAAATTTCTAGAGCTTCGGCAACATCACGGTGCGTCTCAAATGTTTTGCTCTGTCTACTAGTCATGCGTATTCACGATTATTTCTTCTAGGTCGTCTGCCTCGCCAGGGAATCCACCCGGAGATAATGATTCAGAGTAGGTACCCTTTTTGATTTTATGCTGGAAATGCCTGCTAAGAAGCCCGGGTCAAATTTCTAGAGTTTCGGCAACATCACGGTGTGTCTCAAATGTTTTGCTCTGTCTACTAGTCATGCGTATTCACGATTATTTCTTCTAGGTCGTCTGCCTCGCCAGGGAATCCACCCGGTGATAATGATTCAGAGTGGGTATCTCTTTTCAAGTTTCGTGTTGGAAATGCGTGCTAGTCAACCACTTCCTAGCACTCAGGGAACATCGTCTGTCCCAAATATTTGGCCTCATATACCATGTATGCGTATTCATGATGATTTTTCCAGGCTGTCCATCACACCATCAATGACTTCTATGTCGAGCACCTCCTCGTACGTCCGGTTTCTCAGCATTACCTGACTCTCCTATTCACAATGTTTGTGGCTATTATATCACCAAGGGGTTCATCAACATTTCCTTCGAAGACCCCATCTGCGTCTTCCGACCACCCAGACAATCAAAATAATCAGCCAGACAGCAAAAGGCTGACGGTCATTCTTGCAAGCACTCTAAGCATCACTGCTGTATTCACTTGCCTCACTCTTGTTTGGATCTTTCGAGTTCGAAGAAAACGAGAGCAGGCGATAAGTCAAGCCCATAAATATAGGAATGAACGGAAAGCTAAGCCTCTCCTTCCAAGACTTTTGAAAATCAGGTTAAATACTGGTCAAAAGGTCGGAAGGGGCAGTATATCTCCGTTCGATGTGATGAGACCCAGAGAACCGTTGAATGATCCAGATTCCGAGGAACCACGTTTACCGCCAGTCGACACCCAAAGTTTTGACCAAGCAACAATATCAATCGAGACTGAAAGAGGCCAAACCAGCGATACTGGACGTACTTCAGTAAACACCGTGATTCCAAATTCGCGGCGAGTAGGTAATGGCATTTTATTCCCCTCACAAGTCTACGAAAGGGTCAGAGCGTCGGAACGAAAACAAAGGTGGGATAGAGCCTCCAGTAATAGAATGAATAAGGTTTTTGACGTCAAAACGAGCAGGTCTGGATTATCGTTTCAAAGGGTGGAAGGGGAGGATAGTATTCCCGGACTCGATCTCGGCGTCCCGATGCCGAGGAACAGTCAAAATCGCAGGCAACGAAACATTGTACAACATATGGACAGCGGACTTCGGATTCAAGCTGTGCTGCAAGCAGATTTAGATCCGACCCGAGATCTAGAGGATGTGCAGGATGAAGAGGAAGTGATTGACTTGCCACCGACGTACGCATCAGTGTAAAACGCGGCTTATACTTACCTAAATTGGAAATACCCGCGCTTGAAGTGGTGTAATAGTATGACATCATTGCCCGTCATCGTACTTAAGCTCAAAGCTTCAAAACCCGTTGTAACCGGCGGTGAAACTAGCTAAAGCTAGTGTTTCTGGATCAGGAGAGGCCTGGAGCTAAAGCGCTAGAAGACGGCTGTACTCGATACGAGAAGACCTCTGACCATATGAATTAGACTTGTAAAGTCGATTGCTTTACTCGAACATCATATGATATCACGTTTGGCCGATCAGATAGGGTGTTTGAATGCTGAGCGCTGATGAGATATCATCTACGCTTTGTTCTCTACTTGACTAGATTCCATAGCTATCAGACTCGATGCCATAAGTACAGGTTTACTGCGCACGTATATAAAAATCTATAGATATACCAACTCATGTAAATATAAGTCTGGACACTTGTATTATTTTGGTTCCCCTCGTTTGAAGCTCTGGAATCTCAAGCCTCAGCTTCCCTATCCGCTTTGTATCTGCAAAATCACGAAATTGTGCCTAAAGTCTAATACTGTGAGTCTTTAAGTTCCCACATAGATCACATCACCTCGTTGATGGTTCGCTCTTATCAGATCCTCAATGGTCTTTGCGACAACTTCAGAGAACTGCTGCATTTCAGTAGTTGCCGATAATGCAGGAGATCAGATACTGTGTGACGCTTGATGCCCAATTTTTTGCTATTTACTGATATCTCAGCATAGCGCCGAGACTTCAACTCCGTCCTCAAATCAACATCGGAAAGCAATCATTATAACGGCTGTGTTGGGTGGCGTTTTTACGCTGATAACAATCGTGAATTGTTGTCTCATCTCATGGATATGGCGGCAGGACTACCGTGATCTTGTTCTGGAACAGGATCCTCATTCAAACCTTGAAAATGCTAGATCAGATTGGCGACGGATTTCTCCCTTTCAGCTGCCTTTCTTCGACTATGATCACCGACGTTCTCTGAATCATTGGAGCTTCAGTACCAGCTTAACTAGAGTCGAGACCTCAGAGTCTCATCGGCGTTCTGACAACACTTTAGTGAACAACTCTGAGCTATTGGCTGATAGCGCAATCACTTCCAGAAATGTCCGGATTCCTGTGTGGGGGCGTTTGAGAACTGCAAAAATGATTGATAATAAATCTTGAGCTTAGCTCGGACTTGAAGATGGCTCTGGGAACGATACATTTACCAATACGTTCACATCACCAACAAATAATATGTAGGGTTATTACGTGCTAAATGCTGATATTACATAAGTGGCTGAATGTTAACTTTGTCCAGTGACCGAAACGGACACAAAAAACCAGGACTAACCTCTTTTTGATTCTAAGAGCGACCCGAGTCTGACTTTCGCAGAATTCTGAAATAGCTTTCTGTTCAGACTCAGGCGGTTTTTAAGATCATGTTGTTGATTAAAGTCAGCTTCAGGTCGGTATCATTTAAGGGACGAAATTTGCTCGAATCTACCTGTTTCTGTTTTCTTCAGATTTTATGATTACAGATTAACTTTATTCCCTATGATTCTTTGGGTTAATGCTGTGCACTAAAGGCTGACGACCTCCCTGATCTCAAGAACTCTCGAGTCTTCAAAGTTGGCGACCTGGCGACTGAAATAGCACCAGAAAAGAAGTCATGAAGTCATCCGCGGTTTCCAAGCGATCTGCTTCCAATAGGCCGTCTCTAGGAGATGAGGATGAGGGTACACCAGTAGTACGGAGATATTCCTCAGATATTGACAGCCGGCCTCCTCCTTCTCCTGCTCGAACAGAACACCTACAGGTCTTCAGAATCTTCCGACCTGCCAGTTGCTGATGTTCGACTCGAATTACCAGCTCGACCAGATAGACAGATGGGAATACAAGACCAAATCATGGCTCTGAGACAGCAAATGATATGGAACAGAAGTTCCAGCTCGAGATCTCTAAGCTTCGGGAAAGGATCAAAGGATTGGAAGAGTTACAAAACTTGGATTGGGCTTTAGACCTGAGTGATGTTGTCCCTTCTGGGTTTGGAAGTAATATGCAAAGGTGAAAATATGAATGCTTGTTTCGAAAAAAAATATGACTCCTGGTAAATTACCAACTTGGCACTCTGACTTTGAGCACAAATCTGGGTTGCAGGTCTCAGTCGGAGACACATTTTTTATTGGCAGACCATAGAGCTGAGATTTACATAAGGCAGCCTCTAAAACCTCTATTTCCCAACCTCGGGTTCTATGTGACAATGGGCCCAGAAGTCTTGACTCAGGACCTGAACACGTGCCTCTCTGAGTCCCTGATCCTGGGTCGCAAACCGCGGAGGATGGAGGCTGATGTTAGCCGATTTTAGCTGTTGTTATCCCGTATTGCTCGGCTATAGTAATTTAGTGTTGCGTCAAATGTACACTGCTGAGTTACAGTACTTATTACCATTACTTTTCGAACACTGGAAAAAGTTCAGACAAGGATCTAGAGAAGCTGGAGTGCTAAATTATAGATCCTAAGAAGAATGTATTGTTTAAAACTTGTCATTAAATTGTATTACGATGGCCACCACAACCTGTGACTGGGGTCTATATCTCGAGAACCAAGAAACCGAGTGCGTAAACTGTGAATCCGATCACGTGACTCTCTGACTCAGGTTTCCGGTCTGCGGTTACTTTTCAGTGCATCCGGTTTGATGTCAGGCTCAAAAAGTCGGCAACAAGGTCTCATAATAAATTGCGATAAATGATTTCATATGAAAACCTGACTTGTGAATTACGCATGTAGCTAAGTACACAATGCTTGATATTACTGTGATGGCTCCTAACTCTATTTGTTGGACCTTATAGTAAGTCCTTTGGGTGAGTTTGAGTATCATGGTATTTTAAGATATCTAAATTTCATTAAATCTTTTCCTCCATTGTTCCTCTTTAGTACCAATGCCATCAGATGTTCATGTCCGTAAACATTACCTGTCAAAATCTTAAGCAACCCTTCCATCGTGTAGTCACTGAAGGGTAAAACGTGGACTGCCTTGAAACTAAACCAGCTCGGACCTGTGATGCGTCGGACCAGCTGAAGGGTGAACTTCAGACTGATACGAGGAATTGGCCGTTGTCTGTATCTGCATTGATTCTCAAGTATAGCCTGAGATCAGTACTTTAATGGACAGCATCTTCGTTTTCGGCAGAGCTCAGTTCAGTGATTTCGACATATTCTACATGTTTCACGGTTGCTTTTCTTCTACAGACAAACCTTTCTCTATACTTGCTAGCTCTCCTTTCTAATCATTGTCTTGTGTATGTCGTAAGAAAGACGACCTCTGACACGTATAGTAGTCAGAAAATTGACATCAATCATCCTTGATCATTGTCTCATGCATCAGCATGCGTATTGGTGAAGGACTGAGACAGGATTCGTCGATATCTATTATTTCATCTGATTGCCGCGATCAATTTATACCCTACATAACTTACGCTCAGTCGACGAATAGGATACCCCATTCTACTCCCTTCCCTTTGCCTCCCTTCACTTTCTTCCCCTGCATATTGTCTTTGGTTGACTCAATAAACCAGTAACTTAACTCGAAGGCAACAGGATGAGGACGATATGCTCGTGGAAACCGTATGTCCATAAAGGTCTATATGTTTTGCTTTCTTCTTATCTCATGTTACCAGATCAACTTTTTTCTGGATGATTTTTTGTGTTAATGCGTTTAGCATAGCACCATTACCAACAATCACTCTATCTACTCCAGTCACAGTCTCGTGGTTTCGCGAGAAAACCGATCCTCCTGGCAATTGGTTTATGGAGAAGCAACATCTCGACACAAGTAACCCGTCTGATGTTGCATTTGATACATCAGAACCTTTGTCAGTCGAAAACTCTGGTGGAAGTAACGGGACTGTAGTAATTAGTTTCACAGCTGATCCCGGGTAAGATATCGTATATGTGTGGATTAATTGAATAACAACCTTATTAGAATTCTTATAATTACTGTTTAGCATATATTGGTTATTAGGGCTTGGAGGAGGTTCTAAGACGACGTGAGTCTTCCTGTGTCGATTAGGAAACTTCTTCAAGCTCATATTTGTCTAGGACACTTTTTATGGGGGCCCCTACAATAACGGTGGTCCCTCAATCTAGGTCACAAAGTATACCCACAGCAACGGTTAAGAGGTAGATACCTTTTTGATTTTCATGCGGGAAAGTCTGCTAAGATGGCAGAATCAAAATTCTAGCGCTCCGGAAACACCGTGCGTCTCGAATGTTTTGCTTTGTCTACTATCCATGCGTATTCGCGACTATTTCCTTTAGGTTGTCTACCTCGTCAGGAAATCCACCCACAGATAATGATTCAGAGTGGGTATCTTTTTCAAGTTATGTGTTGGAAATGCGTGCTAGTCAATAACTTCCTAGCACTCAGGGAACATAGTCTGTCCCAGATGTTTTCCCTCGTCTACTATCTATGGGTATTCATGACAACTTTCTAGGCTATCCATCACACCATCAATGACTTTTATGGAGCCGAGCGTCTATTCGTACGTTCGGTTTTTCAGCATTGCCTGAATTTCCTATTCATGATGTTCGTGGCTATTATATCAAGAACTTCATCAACATTTCCTTCGAAGACTCCATCTGCGCCTTCTGACCACCCAGACGACCAGAATAATCAGTTAGACAGCAAACGGCTGAAGGTCATTCTTGCGAGTATTCTAAGCACCATTGTTGTATGCCTCACTCTTGTTTGGATCTTTCGAGTTCAAAGAAAACGAGAGCAGGCAATAAGTCAAAATAAATCTGGAAATGAACGAAAAGCTAAGCCTCTCCTTTCAAGATTTCTTAAAGCCAGGTTGAATACTCGTCAAAAGGTTGGAAGGGGCAGTATATCTCCGTTCGATGTGATGAGACCCAGTCGAGAACCATTGAATGGTCGAGATTCCGAGAAATCACATTTACCGACAGCTGACACCCAAAGTGTCGACCAAGCAACAATCTCAGTCGAAACCGAAAGAGGTCGAACCAACGATACTGGACGTACTTCAGTAAACACCGTGATTCCAAACTCGCGGCGAGTCGGTAATGGCATTTTATTCCCCTCACAAGTCTACGAAAGGGTCAGAGCATCGGAACAAAAACAAAGTTGGGATAGAGTCTCCAGTAAAAGAATGAATAAGGTCAAAACGAGCAGGTCTGGATTATCATTGCAAAGGGTGGGAGGAGGAGAGGATGGTATTGCCGGACTTGATCTCGGCGCCCCGATGCCGAGGAACGGTCAAAATCGCAGGCAAGGAAACATTGTACAACATATGGACAGCGGACTTCGGATTCAAGCTGTGCAGCAGTCAGATTCAACTTCAACAAGAGACGTAGAAGATGTGCAGGATGAAGAAGAAATGATTGACTTGCCGCCGGTGTACGCATCAGTGTAAAACACGGCTTATACTTACCACCGGGAACAATTTTGTGTAATTCTTTGGAAATACAGAAGAATTACAGAGTTATTATCATAGATGTTGCAATGAAATTTCTGTATTTCCACTGTAATCCTGAGTTCTATTGTAATTCCTATCATAATTCTCCTGTAATTCCAAGGAATGCTCCCAGTGTACCTAAATTGGAAATACCAGAGTGCTTGAAATTGTTGGATAGCATGACATCATTGCCCGCCAAGCTTCAAACCTCAGGCCTCAGGTGTTAACCGGGTAAAAGAAAACCTCGAGTGCTTAGTGTCTCCAGATTGGGAGAGGACTGAAGCTAAAGTACTAAAGGACGGCTGTACTCGATACAAGAAAACCATCTTTCATCGCTATGATATAGACTTGTAAAGTCGATTGCTTTACTCGACCATCATATGATATCACGTTTGGCCAATCAGATAGGGTGTTTGAATGCTGAGCGCTGATGAGATATTATCTATGCTTTGTTCTCTACTTGACTAGATTCCATAGCTATCAGACTGGATGCCATAAGTACGGTTTACTGCGCAGATATCCATAAAAGGCTATAGATATCAACTCATGTAAATATAAGCTTGGACACTTGTATTATTTTGGTTCCCCTCGTTTGAAGCTCTGGAATCTCAAGCCTCAGCTTCCCTATCCGCTTTATATGCAACATCATGACATTATACCTAAGTCTAATACTGTGAGTCTTTGAGTTCCCACATAGGTCACATCACCTCGCTGATGGTTCTCTTATCAGATCCTCAATGGCCTTTGCGATGACCTTGAAGGATTCTTGCATCTCAGTAGCAAAAGATCAGATACTGTGTGACACTTGATGCCCAATTGTTTGCTTGGATTTTACTGATATTTCAGCGTAGTGAGACATCAACTCCGTCCCCAAATCGACATCGGAAAGCAATCATTATAACGGCAGTGTTGGGCAGCATTTTTACGCTGATAACAATCGTGAATTTTTGTCTCATCTCATGGATTTTGTGGCAGGACTACCGTGATCTTGTTGTGGAACCGCATCCTCATTCAAACCTTGAAAATGGCAGCTCAGATTGGCGACGGATTTCTCCTTTTCAGTTGCCTTTCTTCGACTATGATCGCCGACGTTCTCTGTATCATTGGAGCTTCAGTACCAGCTCAACTCGAGTCGAGACCTCAGAGTCTCACTGGCGTTCTGGCAACACTTTGATGAACAACTCTGAGCTATCGGGTGATAGCGCAATTACTTCCAGAAATGTCCTGATTCCTGTGTGGGGGCGTTTGAGAACCGCAAAAATGATTGATGATAGACCTTGAGCATACTAAGCTCGGACTTAAAGATGGCTTTGGAAACGATACATTTACTAATATGTTCACATCACCAACAAATAATATGTAGGGCTACTACGTGCTAAGCTGATGTTACATACATAGTGGCTTAATATTAACTTTGTCTGGTGACCGAAACAGACACACAAAAAACCAGGACTAACCTCCTTTTGACTTGCAACCATCCCGAAAGCGGCCCGGGTCTGACTTCCGCAGAATCTAGAAACAACTTCCTTTTCAGACTCGGGCAATTTTTGTGATCATGTTGCTTATTAAAGTCAGTTTCAGGTCGGTATCATTTAAGGGCATTGACAAAAGAAATTTACTTGGATCTACCTGTTTCTGAGGATGCTTCATTCATCAGATAAAGCTGTTCGAACGCTGAGCTATGTTTAGACCTCAGCACCCATCTTGTTCCCATCCCGGTGTCGATCGAGATACTAAAGACATATATTACTTTGATAGATCCTGTAAGAACTGTATGAATACAGCAACCCCAATTCACTATGGCCTTCAATCATGTACACAGCACCCTGTTTTCTTAGCGCTTAATGTAGTTGGGAGCTTTGATGCATCGGACAAGCCGGTGAGTGGACTTCAGATTGATTGGTCAAATTTTATGTCAAATTTTATATCCTTAGATCTCAAGTATAAATCACTGCCTTAAGGGATAGCACTACTTGCGAAGCCCAGTTCAATGATTCGGGTTTATTCTACATGTTTCGCAGTTGATTGACTTCTCGTAACATGCCTTTCTTTATACTTGCTAGCTCTGTACCTCCTCCGCTAATTGTTGTCCTGTTAACGTTGTATGAGAAACAGTCTTCTGACGTGTATAGGAATCAGAAAATCGATATCAATCATAATGATCATCACACATCGGTATCCAGCACGTTCATGAGAACTGAGACGGATTCATCAATATCTATCATTTCATCTTGATCACGACAACCAATTTATATCCTACATAATCTATACTCAGTCGATGAACAGGATACCCTTCTACTTCCTTCCAGTTCCTTCCCATTCATCGGCTTCCCCTGCATATCGTCTTCTAATTCCAGGTTGTGTCAATTAACCAGTCAATTAACTTGGAGGTAGCAGAATGAGAACGATATACTCATGGATTCCGTACGTCCATAAGGACCTACGTTCTTGCTTTCTTCTGATTTCATGGTACCAGATTAACCGTTTTCCCAATGATTCTTTGGACTAATGCGCTCAGCATAGCAGCACCTCCAACAATCACTCAATCTACCCCAGTCACAGTCTCATGGTTTCGGGAGAAAAATGATCCTCCTGGCAGTTGGTTTCTGGAGAAGCAACATGCCAACACAGAAAATCCGCCTGATTTTACACATGGCGCATCAGATCCTTTATTTGTCAACAATTCTACCGGAAGCAGCGGCACTGTAATAATTACCTTCACGAATGCTCCTGGGTAAGACGTAATTGTGGATCAACTGAGTAACAAAACCTGATTAGGAGAACTCTCGTATCGACTATTTAGCCCATTTCGGTTGTTAGGGTTTGAAGGAGATATTAAGGCGACTTTGCCACCTGGTCCCAGCAAACAGTGAGTTTTCCAATCCATGAGGAAACCTTTTAGGCCAAGTTTTGTATAGGCCATATTTTACCGGATCCTCTACATTCATGGTCGTTACACTGCAAGGAAGTGTACCCACAACAGTGTTTAAGTAGTATCCTTTTTTTTTTGTGCTGGAAATACCTGCTAAGATCGAGTCGAAATTCTAGCTCTCCGACAACATTGTGCGTCTCGAATGTTTTGCTCTATCTACTAGTCATGCGTATTTACGACTATTTCTAGGCCGTCTACTACCTCGTCACTAAGCAGTTCTATTTCAAAGTCGTACGCCTACTCCTTAGACATTCCCTGAGCTTTCTTATACTAAAGCTACTATTGTCCTATCATTCCAGTATCTCACCCGGTCCCACTTCGATATCCCAGTAGGGTTTTAATTTTCATCTGCTAGCCAAGCCTTATAACCATTTGATGCCCCGCTTTTTAGGGAGACTCCTATCCCTCCAGAACAGCAGACTACAAGGTAAATTTAAAAGTGATAGTCATATACAAATTTTCATAATACTGTGACAGCAGCAATCCAACGGCAACACCAACAAGCTCGGAAATCCCTCCCTCTTCGAGTTTATTGCCTCCGAATGCTTCGAATAATGGTTTAGACGAGCCCATCACTAAAAATCGTCACTCAAACGTTCCAAAAATTGTAGGAAGCGTTATTGGAGGGGTAATTTTCTTTTCACTTCTCGCCGTCATCTTTTTGATATGGCGGAGACGAATGCGACGTGCCGAGTCAACCCTGTTTCATCGTGATTTAATGGTGCGCAACAAAGGCGCTGATGGCTTCCCCGATCTCAAGGACTCTCGAGTCTTCAAATTTGATGAACTGGAAACTGGGATAATAACAGAAAAGAAATCATCCGCAGTTTCTAAACAGTCTGTTTCCAATAGTTCGTCTCTAGCAGATGAGGAAGAACGTACACCAGTGCTACGGAGATATTCCTCCTCATCCTCAGATATTGACGGTCCACCTCCTCCTTCTCCTGCTCGAACGGACACGTACAGGCCTTCGGAATCTTTCGACATACCGGCTGGCGTTCGACCCAAATTACCAGCCCGAACAGATCGACAGATGGGAATTCAAGATCAGATCATGGCTCTGCGACAGCAAATGATACGGAACAGAAGTTCCAGTTCCACTGCCGAAATATCTAAGCTTCGGAAAAGGATTAAAGAGTTGGAAGAGTCACAAAACTCGGATTGGGCTTTAGAACTGACTGATGTTGTCCCTCCTGGATCGGGAAGCAATACGCAAACATGAAAACTCGACTTGTAGACTGTTCAAGTAGCTAAGTACACGGTGCTCGATGTTACTGTGATAGTCTCTAACTATAGGTGTACGATTATTGTGATTGGTATAAGACCTTGTTGTAAATCCTTTGGGTGAGATCGCAGATCGAGTATATAGAGCTCGACGTTGAAACGTTTAACTTGGATTTCGACATGAATCGACACAAATAATCCCTTGTAGCTATTACACAGATACTGCCCAATAATTGGGCTCCCGGTACCGGTTCCTCCTCCTCCCAATAAGTAATCAGATCTACCCGATCGGTGTCATTTGGCCAGGTACATAACTGCTAAATCAGAGAGGCGACGGATTGCTCCCTTTCAGTTGCCATTCCTCGACTAAGTATGATCGCCGACCTTCTGATTGGAGCCTCAGTATCAGCTCGACTAGAGAACACTTTAGTGGACAGTGCTGAGCTTCCGGGTAACAGTGCAATCACTCTCAGAAATGTCTGGATTCCTGTGTGGGGACATTTCGGAATCACAGAAATGTGTGATGATAAACCTGGAGTAGTAAGTTAGTTTCAAGGACTTAAAAATGGCTTTGAAAAACTTAGATAATACTAATACGTTCAATATCGCGACCAAGTAATATGTAGGGGTACTACGTGCAAAGTGCTAATGTTACATATGTACATAGTCGCTGAAACAACTTTGTCCAGTGACCTAAACAGACACAAAGAAAGAGTGGAACTGGGACTAACCTAAAAGATCCATTATTTTAATCTTAAATGGTATATGTCACGGACATCCATTGGTAGGAAGCTTACTTTGATAGGTTCTGTAAGAACAAATTCATAAATCTAGTAACTGTATCTCACTATGACACTTAATCAGATATACAACCTCCCGATATCTTACCGCGGACTAAAGCAACTGACAGCTTTGATACATCGGACCAGTGGGAGGGTGGACTTTAGACTGATACGAGTAATTGGTCGTTTTCTATATCTATGTTGATCCTCTTCTCAGGTACAGATCAGTGCCTTGATGGACAGCATCTTTGTTTTCTGTAGAGCTCAGTTTAGTGATTTCGATATACTCTACACGTTTTACGGTTGGTTTTCTTCTACTAACAAACCTTTCTTTAGACTTGCTAGCTCTATAATTTCTTCCTTTCTAATCATTATCTTGCTGACGTTGTAGGAGAGACAACCTCATAGGAGCTAGAAAATTGATATCATTTATCCTTGATCATCGCCTCATGCCTCAGTGTACATGTTCGTGAAGGACTGAGACAGAATTCATGATCAATATCTATCATCTCATCTAATGGCGGCGATCAATTCATACCCTACATAACCTCCACTCAGTCGATGAATAGGATACCATTCTACTTCCCTCCCTTTTCCTCTATTTACTTTCTTCCTCCGCATATTGTCTTTCAGCTGCAGGTTGAGCCAATAAACCGGTGAGCTAACTCGAAGACAGCAGGATGAGGACAATATACTCGTGGATCCCGTATGTTCATAAGGACCTATATTTTTAGCTTTCTTCTTATTCTATGGCTTCCAGATTAGCTGTTTTCTCGATGATTTTTTGTGTTAATGCGCTCAGCATAGCACCACTTAGTCCGACAATCACTCAATTTACCCCAGTCACAGTCTCATGGTTTCGAGAGCAGACCGATCTTCCTGGCAGTTGGTTTCTAGAGAAGCAACATATCAACCCAAATAACCCGTCTGATCCTGTATTTGGTACTTCAGAACCTTTGTCAGTTAAAAATGCCGATGGAAATAGTGGAACTGTAGTGATTAGTTTCACGCAGGATCCTGGGTAAGAGATCGTGTTTGTGAATTTCTTGAATAATGAAAATTCAGGAGAACTCTTTTATCGATTTCTTTAGCACATTTAGGTTGTTAGGGTTTGGGGGAGATTTCAAGACGGCCGCTGCACTTGCACCTGGTGTTCAAAGAGATCAGTAAATGTTCCACTTCTGAGAAAACTTCTTTGAGCTAATATTTGCATAGGACTTTTTTTGTCGGAGACCCTACATTAATGGTTGTTCGTTCATCTAGAACACAAGGAAGCACACCCGCAGCACTGCTTAATGGGTAAGTACCTTTTCAAGTTTTTTATGCTGGAAATGCCTGCTAAGAAGCCCGGGTCAAATTTCTAGCGCTTCGGCAACATCGTGCGTCTCGTTTATACTATTCGTACCTATTCGTGACTATTTCCTCTAGGTCGTCCTCCTTGTCATCGAAGACTTCTATTTCAACCGGTACTTCGTACGGCCAGTTCCTCGGCATTTTCTGAGCTTTTTGAATACTAATGATATCACCACCATCATATCTCATTCAGTCCGACAACCGCAGCCTCGGATTCAGTATCCTCGTAGGTTCCTAATCTTAGTATTTGTAACCAAAGTCTTACGAGATTTTGCTAGATCGTTCTACTCATCCTCCATCACAGAACCGTCGAGGTCAAGGTAAATTCAAGATGTCCTTTCCTTGGTCATAAAATTCATGGAAATCCAGATCTTCACAATTCATCAGTTCAACGGAGCCGATCCTAAGTTCTAACGCTGTCACATCTTCGATTTCACCTTCTCCGAATGCTTCAAATAATTCGCACAAGTCTGTCAGTCACTCAAACGTTCCAATCATAGTAGGAAGCGTTATTGGAGGAATAGCTTTCTTTCTACTTCTCGCCGTCGTCTTTTTGATGTGGCGAAGACGAAAGCGACCCGCCAAGTCGGCCCTATTTCATCGTGATTTAATGGTGCGCACCAAAGGCGCTGAGTACTTCCCCGGTCTCGAGAACTCTCGAGTCTTCAAGTTTGATGAAGTGGAAACTGGGATAAAAACAGAAAAGAAGTTATTCGCAGTTTCTGAACGGTCTGCTTCCAATAGGCCGTCTCAAGGAGATGAGGATAAGCGTACACCAGTATTACGGAGATATTCCTCCTCCTCAGATATTGACGGCCAGCCTCCCCCTTCACCTGCTCGAACGGACACGTACAGGCCATCGGAATCTTCCGATCTGCCAGCTGCTGATGATCGACCCAAATTACCAGCCCGAACAGATCGACAGATGGGAATTCAAGATCAGATCATGGCACTACGGCAGCAAATGATACGGAACAGGAGTTCGAGCTCGAGTGCCGAGATCTCTAAGCTTCGGAAAAGGATCAAAGAGTTAGAGGGACTACAAAACTCGGATTGGGCGTTAGAATTGACTGATGTCGTCCCTCCTGGGTTGGAAGGCAATACGCAGACATGAAAACTTGATTTGTAGATTGCTGAGATAGCTAAGTACACAGTGCTTGATGTTACTGGCTCCTAACTATAGGTATGCGATTGTCGCGATTAGTATAAGACCTTGGTGTTAGATATCGATTATATAGAACGTTCGAATGTTTGACTTGGATTTCGACATGAATAGATGCTCTAATTACACGGAGGAGGAGGAGGAGGAATCTATTAAAAACTGGAATTTGTGAAAGCGTGCGTATGGTACAGATCTGATCCATAAGTATCACGTCAACATATATGTAGTCGGCCGCGGCCAATTCTCGTCATTTGGTACGTCAGCCATATACGTAACTGCTGTTTTCAACCTGGACGTCAACCTTCCTCGTCAATGTTCTGAAGCCAGGTTACTTTATGGGTTTCCCTACTATGTGGAGTTTCTGTAACCAGTGGTGTGTAAAAGACATGCAATCTTTCCATACTAAATGGCTGACTACTATAGCAGGCAGGCTTCGGCGACGGGTTCTCTGTTACTCTATTAATCGTCAACACTTCAGTTCCTAATCAGAGGAACTGCAACGTATACATGGCCAATGCCACAAGTTCACGAATACACATCCACCCATGAACGTTCTTCATCTTTCATTGGGAATGTAGCAGCCCGACATTTTTCGATCATCGATTACAGGAATAGTTGACTACTTCGCCCGACATTAAACCCTTTGGCGTTGAGTATGAACATCCAAACCGATATGTTTCCGTCTGACTTTCAAATTCTCAAAGCTTTGAAGCCCTTCGTATCAAGTCCTATCATCAGTTGCGCCACCTATCTTGATTAGCTTTTTGTGTTGAAGAACGTGTGTCACTTACTGTCTTGAAATAGGTCTTGAATGTAATTCCCAACGGACAAACGGCATTCGCAGCTTTGAACGTGCGTCTCGAGAGGGGTCGAAGTGAGAGAAATCGATGCGGGGTAGAAGCCGAATTAACCCGTGTTATCTGGGCTGACGAACGGCTGCTGATAAGGACCGTTACCGGGCTCAGGGACATGCGCATATAAAAGGGGCACTCGACAAGCAGTCCTTTCTTTCTCTCCAGCCATTCTGTTGTTCGTCTTTTATCGACTTTCAATAGAACAGCTTCGTAGTACCGAACCCGAATTCCAACAAGTTTTGCATACTCCATTTCCCTGATACGATGAGCAGTACTTCGACGGACACAGTGCTTACTCAAATTTTGGCTCAGCTTCAACAGCTGCAGAATACACAGCAGATTCTACAGGCCAAGGTGCGTGTTATGTTCATTAGTTGCTTATTTTTCTCTTACTCTGGGACAGGTAGATTCCTTGGCTCCTACGGGAACCCCTGACTCTAGCTCTGGATCCACTTCCCCAGTCGAACCTCAAGGTGTACCCATCCCTGGTCGAAAGATCGCGAACGGATATACCAATGGACACACTAACGGGCACACTAACGGGTATACCAACGGGACGCATCCTCATCTTTCCTTATCTATCGGGTCTCCAACCTCACCTATCCCAATTTCTTCGAGTCTCGATTCCGTCGTCTCGACTGCTGCGACCGCTCTCGAGAAGCACGCCAACAAGCAAGGTCAGAGTCCTTCCTCTCCAAACAATGTTTCACCCAACTCCAATTCGCCTCGGTCCCGCGAGCGAGCCTTGTACCCTGGTCGTATTCTCCTCACCACTTATCCCGACCAACACGGTATCAACCCTTACACTCTTACCTGGGGTGCTCCCAGTGCCTCCCTCCGTGGTCCTATCATCGTCTCCCGTCTCCCAAACACTATCAAACGTCGAAACGCCATCGGTGCTCATTCCGGTTCTTATTCCATTTACCGAGCACTCTCCATCGCGATGGGCACTTTGAACCCGACTTATAAACCCGATTACACCTCGACAGAGCCGCCAAAATCGGTCGAGATTCCGTTTGTACCGGCCTGGGCTGAACCAGGGAAGATTGTTTCGTTTGATCCGTGGGGACATCTCGTACCTAAAGTGTTCAAACGGGAGACGGAAGAGGAAGGATTGGACGTTCGGCCGAGCATAGCGATCACGAAAGCTAAGCTGAAGCTCAGTGAAATTGATGATTCGGTGAAGAAGGGATCGATTGAGGTGGACGGGAAGATCGTTGTTAGATCGGCGAGTTTGAGAAGGGAAGATGGGACGGTGGATGAGTCGTTGGATCCTGGAGTTGAGATCTCTGTTAGTAAGGCGGCGGTGGAACCGGTTTGGTGGTTGCCTGGGGTCGCGGAGAGGTTTGGAATGTAAGTAAGGTCTTATTCGGTTTCGGTCTATTTGTCAACAAAAGTTGCTGAAGATGAGTTTTTTTTTTAGCTCGGAATCTCTTCTGCGACGAGCATTGTTTGAGGATACGGGAGGGATGTATCCTGAACTTATCACTAGGCCTGATATGAAGGTGTTTTTACCACCTATCGGTAACCTGACCGCGTACATCTGTGAGTGGTTAAACCGCTGAACACCTCCTTTTTCCATTCTCCGCTAACATACTTGTCACTAGTCGGTCCGCCAGCGTACCTTCGGGATCCCAGTAAACATCTAACACTGCGTGTTCACGATGAATGTAATGGTTCCGACGTGTTTGGATCCGATATTTGCACTTGTAAAGTAAGTGTCGAGTTTTGGGTTAGATATTGCTAGACTAATTTACCTCTTTAGCCTTACTTGATTTATGCTATCGAAGAATGTATACGCACAGCCCAGAATGGCGGTGTTGGATTGGTGGTGTACTTTAGGAAGGAAGGAAGGGCTTTGGGTGAAGTTACAAAGTGAGTGGTATCTTGTTTACCTTGATGATTTGAGCTCCCAACATTTCTTGTGCTTATTGTTCGTGCGTCCAGATATCTTGTTTATAATCTTCGCAAACGTGGCGGAGATTCGGCCGATAAGTACTTCAAAAGCACTGAAATGGTTGCAGGCGTCAAGGATATGAGATTCCAGGTTCGTTGCATGATACCGAATTTGACGACCACCTTTCTAAATACTATTTTTGTAGGCTTTAATGCCTGACGTGCTCCACTGGCTTGGTATCACCAAAATTGACGGAATGGTTAGTATGAGTGATATGAAGTATAATGCGATCGTAGGTAGTGGGATTGAGATCAAGAAACGGTACGATATACCTGGTGCGTCACCGTCTTACTTGTTCCATTTCTTCATCAATGCAAAGTCTCATTCCCTCCTTGCGGCTGTATCCGCAGAACATCTGATACCTCCTGATTCTCGAGTAGAAATAGACGCGAAAATTGCGTCAGGATACTTCTCGAACGGGAAAACTGTTTCAGAGAGTGACTTGAAGAAGACAGTGGGGAGGGCTTGGGAAGAGACAGAGCATTGAAAGAGCGTTGGTATAGCAGAATATGGAATGCTGTATATTACGACCATTCATAATATTCATCCCTTGAATTGAAATCATGCATCAGAAGAACGGACAGATCGACAGTTCTTATGGACGAATAGTATTAGGGTAAAACTTCCGACAAGACTTTCCCACGTCAGATGTTGAAAAATCGTTTGACGAACGGGTAACAGGGCTGTCTTCAACCACCGTCATCCCTCCAGTCATGTTCGCCCAAAAGTACTTTGCTCTCCTTGCGTTCGCCGCTGTTGCAGTCCATGCTCAAGATCTCTCTGGTGTCGACGAATGTATAATCGACTGTGTTACCTCGGCTGCCTCAAGCAATGGGTGTTCTAGCTTGTGCGTGCTTTTCTATATCTTCGGTTCACTAGCACTGACCTGTGTTTTTTGTCTGGTACTTTCGCAGCACTGATCTCAGTTGCGTTTGCTCCAACACCCAATTCCAACAAGCTTCCCTGTCGTGTCTTCAGAGCAAGTGCACCCAAGACGATGTTAACAACGCTATGCAGCTTCAACAAGCTCAATGCGGTAGCACTGGTGTGTATTCCCCACTTATGTCTCCATTAGACCCTTTCTTTTTCGACTTAGTTCTCATCTACATTGCTCTCAGGTTCCGCATCAGCTTCAGGTTCTGGCAGTGCCGCATCGGTCACTGGTACCTCTCCTTCGGCCTCGGGCACCCAATCTCAGGCTACGACAGGCACTTCTTCCAGCGCCGGAGCGTCTCAATCCAATACCAACAGCGCCGCTAACGCTGTTGCCTTTGGAGCTGGATCCATTTTTGCTGTCGCTGTTAGCGTATTCGGCGCTGTCGTGGGCGGAGGATTGATTCTTTGAGTTGAATTCAGGTGCATGATGAGTTCGTGATATCTTTTGTGTAAGGATCAGGAAAAGATAAGCGAATGTTCAAAGTGGTGTGTGTTCTTTAATCAATGATTTGGAAGACGGCTAAGATGTTTGGAAATAGGACTATATCAGACCAGTCTTCTCACGTATTCTTCTTTGCTTTTATTCCGTGTACTTTCCTTGGCTATATCAATACATTCTTTTCCTCCTCGACTTCGTTTAACTTGAAGATGACTGATCGTTCGTGAACTGACTGGTTCCGATTATGCTATTTTCTCTCGACCCCGAGCGCGATACGAAACACGAATTTGGATACTTCGATATACAAGATTCTATGGCTCCAATGTGAATCGAAGTCGCACTATCGCAACCCCAGAAGCCGTCGTTGAGTTCTCTACTTATTGGACCATCAGACGAACCAAGGTTTATCCGTTCGGTTACGCCGAACTAGTATTTTCGTCTCACCTTGGGACGGATCGAGTGTCCAGTGTCCTGCAACCCCTGACAGGGATAACTTAAAAACATTGATGCGACGGGAGCATTCTTTAGGTTCCACATTTTCATCACTTTGATACTGATACGTTCCCCTTTCCTTTAATTCTTTGATACTTGATCCCCCTAATTTGATGCTTAGAAACGTTCGACGTACGACTTGCTCGAGCCTTCCGGTTTCGGATCGGTTCAAGACGTCTCAAACGCTGCGGCTGCCTGTTTGCTACGAGGATGGGCAAGGGCGACAAAATATGATCGGGGAAGCTTGTTCATGGTATTATAGCCTTGGGTGTGAATGAGGGAATACCAAGTATGTGTGTATGTTTGGGAAAACGTCAGTTCGACTTCACGATTATTTTAAAACCCTATAGTCTGCGGCGGTATGAGCGGAAGTAGCTCATTTCCTATCGCCATCCTTTCTCTGGTTCTGATCAACTTTTTTATAGGCACGGATCATGTCACGGCGGCGTCTCTCAAAACAAGTTTCGAGCCTGTCTGTCACGAAAATAACGTCGCAACTAAGACCAGTTGGGCTGTTCGTAGACCAGTTATGACTGAGGCTCCAGCCTAGATTGAGAATAGATCATCTGCAGGTATAGATCATTTCATTTTGCATTCTCCGGCTCCTCCTTTTCGATGCGAAATGAAGTCTTGACCAGGTGATTTACAATCCTTCAGCGTCAGCCAATTATCTCATCCCATTCATAAAACCACCGTCTGCAACGAAAGATCACAACGATCATTCTAAACTGTCTATCACAGGTGACTTATCTTATCCACAAGTTTAGATCTGGATTGATTCATCGCATTCGACTATTCTAGCGCAGAACGAAAGCGATACGCTATTCCCTAGAATCATCCGCCGGTCAATCGAATGTGTATCAGAGTCTTATCATGTCTATTGTTTCCCGGACTTCAAGAAATACTTCTCGAGCGCCAAAAGAGAAACCATTTCAGTACAGGCATGACAACATAGGGTAACGTGTAGAGCGAAAAAGAAGTGCGAAAGCTAGAGTAGGAAAGGAAGCGAAACTTATCGGTTGGGAGCGTCCACGTCTACAACTGAACGAGAGGTCGTTCAACAAGGGGGGAAGGGAGACAGAGTAAATTCAAGTCTGGGAATCCGCGAAAGAAACAGGTAACGGGTTTTAAGCAGGCGAGAGCATGCTCATCCGGAGGAATTTATTAAAGACGGAAGCTGTATCGTTGTAAGAAAGTAGGTCGTTGGTTCTACACTTCAGAACAGCGCTAGCAATATTAATTTGGTTTCGTGCTTGTTCCGAATTTATCGTTTGATAGGACTGAAATGCAGAATTGACGTTGGGATAGATAGGGAATAGATGAGGACTAGGTTTGGTAATTCCTGCCACATTTTGCCGAGCGGGTCGACTTTGGCTGTTTCTGGAATTGGGATGTATCTTTCTCGTCCCTTGTTCTATGAGAAGATATTGCGCTTTGCGGTCTGTTCCGGCCGGCCAATTGGGTTCAGTGATTTCTACCACGTTTCCGAGCAAGTCGACCTCGGACTGGTTCTGGAATTGGGACGTATCTTTCTTGTCTCTTTTGCTCTAACAGGATATGGTGCTTTGCAGTCTGTCCCCGGTCCTTGAACATTCGGCGTTAACCGTTCTCGTAGAAAAGGAGGCTCTATTCTAAGGCCAAACTGTTCCGTCCTCCAGATGCACGAATTGAATTGACGAGGAAGGTTGGATTTGCGTTTGGAGCTGGATGGTGCAGAGTGCATAACTCGGTCCGTCCCTAAGCCTTTTTTTTTTTGGAAAGACCATCTGCGCGAATGTGAACGGGTTTCTTGTTTGGACCCCTTCGTTTCTGTCTAGAATTGAACTTTGACTCCTCAGAGATAGCAGCATTCCGAGGTCTGAATGATGAGATTTCGAGTGGATTAGTGCGTTGCTTGAGGGATTTCTTCACGGCCTTGATATATAGAAGAACCCGTCGCCTGGGCACCTAACTGCGTTTTAGACTTTGAACTGCCTCGAGCAGGCTCACTCCTTTCTGTTGAGCGTGAGCAGCATCTTTCGTTGAAGATGTCTTCGGGTTAACAAAGGTTGAGATACTAGGTTGAGTTCGCACCTTTAGATGCCGAGATAGTAAGTAGCATCATCATACCGAACATTCGGCCTTCTGTCTCCAATGGCTCTATGTCATCCACACATTCCTTCGTTCGAGTCCCAGGATACGGTGAAGATAAGTCATGGTTTGTACCGTCTGGCATTGGACGACATCTTGGGCGAAAATTAGGTGATTTCGGAGACTGTTCAGATCCTCCAGAGCCAGCAATTTTTATACGTTTAGCAAGCCCAAATTTCTGACGTCAATCTACCGATTCTAAATGTTTCCGAGTTAGTAAAAGGAAAGGCTTTAGATGAAACTAACCTACGGTGTCGAGTTTTGAGTACGTCAACGTTTTAATGATTGTTCTAGGCTTCCCTTTTCCCAATCCTAAAATGTAGATCTAGGTCTATGACTCGGACACTCAGCGCCTCATCAGTGGTTGGGTACTCTCGGCGACTCTTTCGTGGTCATCAGATCAACTTTTAAACAGTACATTTCATTTGGTGTTCACGTTACATACTAGCATTCTAATGTGCTACTTCTTCCCGGCCTTCTTCGCAGCAGTACGTGCTCTCGTGATTTGTTTCTTCCATCCGTAACATTGGTTACATCCTGGAGGAGAAAGTTAGATTATCGGATGCGAAGGGTTATGGTGACAAAAGAGGAATGGAGGATGAATTGGGGACTCGGAACAAAGAACTAGATTCCCACCCGTCGCAGCATGCTTCTTGCATTGGTAAACTCCGTCCTTGTTGATGATAGCAGCGGGCGCTTCGAGACCTTCACGGTCGATAAAGTCGTACTAGATCGAGTTACCAGTGATAAGGTGGGTCACACGAGCATTACAGTACGGTGTCAATGACAGGAAGTAACAATCAGGAAGTAACAATTAGGAAACGTTGACGCACCCCGAAAAACGCATCATTCTCCTCCCTTCCATCGTAGTTACACTCCTCGCACTGAGAATGATTGGCCATCTATAAGTCTGCGACTCTCACAGAAGACGGTATGAGAGGACTTACGACTTCCTTGAAGTGCTGGCAGAAGACGGCATCGTTGATTTCGATAGTTTGAACTGCGGTCTCAGCCATCTTTGGAGTGTGATTACTGAGGAAGAGTTGGGTAAAGCTCGAACGACCGGACGAGAATAAAGTGGGGAGGAAGGTGGTTGTTTGGGATAAGAGCGGATAGACCCCGAGAAGCTTTAAATAGGTGGGAATTCGAGTCCACTCTAGTGCATGTCTAGACGCTGTGGGGTACTGTGATCATAGGTGTGGGGTATTTGATTTCATTTCGGTCCTTGGACCTGGTCACGAGTCGCATATAGTTTTGACACTTCAACTTCAAGTTATAATCAACGTGTACATGACGGAAAGTCTTGAAATTATACAAGTAAACTCGTTGCAGTAAATACAACCATGGCTGCGAAAAAAGTCCACGACACAACCTCACTGCGAGCAAAAAGAGAAACCCCGGCGTCAGTAGCCAAATTCTCGGCAGCTGAAGTGGCTGTCGCAGTAAGTGCTGAGGATTGAATTGTCGTCCCACTTGCAGAGCAGAATGCTCCGTATTCTATACAAGAAATCGATTAAGAAACATTGACACTAATTTAAAGCCTCTGGTCAATCGTTGGGAATAAACTCACCATCCAGACATTGTTGGGCTATCTGTTGACTGATCTGGCCAGTGCTCACGATACAGTTGAGACATGTAGAAGCTTGACTGGCGTTTGTGTCGGAACACTACGAATGTACGCACGTAAAAATTCAAGTGAGAGGCGGATCGGATTATGGGAGAGCTGGCTATCCTTACCCCCAAAGTTGAGTTATTCAACGGGATCCCTTGGCATTGGGTTTGACATTGAGTAGGTACTGTCTCACCAAACAGAGGATTTGACCCATTTCCCCTGAATCTTTGACGAGCGAGGAGAGCGTCAGAAGACGGACCAGCAATGGCTGATACAAAAGGCTCAGTCTGGATTTGAATGTTAATTAATCTCACTCACCGTGATTGGCAAATACGTATAATAACATAATTACCGTCAAAGTGGAGAGATTCGTGAAGTAACGACCAGACATACTGCCTAGTCGAAGAAGATATATAAAATATGTTTCAACTTTGAGAGATAGCGTCAGAGCGGTAATCCAGCGTAAGTATGAGACGAAGAAGGGAGTACAATATGGCTGTCTTATATACAACACTACCCACTAATATGTACTGATTCCGCAGCGCACTTTACGGAATAGATCCTTCCCTCGTACGAGACAGCCTTTTTCTGCGTACGGAAGCTAGTAATTTAGACTTAGCCTTGGCTCCGGCATGAGGCTTTCAGAAAGCTCTTGTCGAATTCTGAATGTTTAGGCCTTCTAAATCTGAATCATCGATGCAGAGACCCCGAAAGCACGTAGGCTGCAGAATTGACCACAGACCAGCAACACTAATAGAATTCAAGAGCTTGTATAGTATTACTATGTGCAGTCTCTAGATCTTCCGATTGACTCAGAAATGACTGAAAAAAATGTCAAACATGTATATGTGCATCGGTGACCTGTTGAGGCCTGTTGCTCGAGACACAACACGACAAGACTAAAGCGGGAGGATGACACCAAATACGTTCACTTAACCACGTACATCCACGGCCGTCCGTCCTCCGTCGATTCCTAATTGTAATATTTCCCTAAATCGAGTGTATATAGACTTACTGCGGTCAATTTTATGATCAATTACTGTCGACTTGGCACGAGTCTATTCTAGTTCGAGGACGCCAGCGCTTTCCTCGTTAATTACATTGCTTTTGGGTTCTTGTCGTGACAAACCATAAGCTTTTGCCCTGGAATTGGCTCTTGGGCTCGGGTTTTAGTAGTGTGCATTGACATATACAGATCACCAAAACAAAATGATCTGTGTGTAAGTACCAGTGTTTTGACGGCCCCTCGAGTCTCGAGTTGTATAGCTTGTGGACCTTCAGAGTGATTGGAACAAATCCTGTCGGCCCTGGGTGACGGTCCCTCATTAGCGTATTTTATAACCGGTCAATTTTCTCAAGAATTAATGTAGATCTCTCCCTTTTGCGCGTTCGTTACTCTTCCAATGTGACACAATCTGTAGTACTTCTTGGTCTTGTCCGTCATCTCCACTCTTTTTCTTCTTTCTTCTGGTCAACATCCGGACACTCTGTGTTATCCCCAGGAATCAAAAATGTTGATTCTTATATACAAAATACGCAAGAAACCGACCCAAATCTACGGCAACCTCAAGTTTCTCGAGTTAGAGAAAAGGCCATAGCACCGTCACTTCCGGACGGTTTTGACAGGCAACAAAAACATCTCCATTCCTCCCATTCCACCGCTCCTGTTCGTTCCCACTATTGTGTCCACCATTGTATTCCTCACTACGCCCAACTACCCAACGAACAATACCGCCGACGCCATCGAGGTTCCTGCCAGAAGACTTCCAACCGCACTCAAGACAGAATCGAAACCGAGTAAGGACGAAAACCTCACGCGTAGAATAAATCGCGGCCTGTGCAATATTTTTGGAGTCAAACAAAGTGGAAATCAGGAAGGACAGAGGAAACGTTACCATTAAACGAGTACGAGCCCCAATCAACAACAACGGGCTCACATCCCTCATTCTCATCTCATTCCGTTTTCGAATACAAGACTCCGAACAAGATAGACGCTCGTCATCCAACAACGCATCCGACAACGCCGGGGAGAACAACAGTGCCGGATACCTAGCTTGTATCGAGTAGTCGAGTCCGAGACGAGTTTGCGGGCTTCGTGATTAATGGAGAGAAGGTGAGAAGAGCGAGGATGAGTTACGACTGCGGACGTGTAGCAACAAGGGTCCGTCGGTATGGGTGGATATTAGGTGTCGAGAGAATTGACCTGATTAAGCAAGAACGAGAGGGGAGGAGTAGCTGTAAGCTCGGGCACCAGGTATGGTAGTTTGATGTCGGATTTGAGGTGCACATACCTCGCATAAGCTCATCAGAGACGACGACAATGATCGGAATGGACATTGACGATGATGCGCATACGCTTCCTTGATAAATGCCAGCCGGTCTCCTGAATAGACGAGTAATGCATGGAATAGCTGTTTGAGTAAAAAGGACACTAGTTTTTAACGTTATTGCGACGTACCTTCTCGAACAGACTCTCAGCATAGACCAGTTCCGCACGACGCTCGACGTCGGTTATAGAATTGATGAAGCCCATCCCATAACTGTTGAGAGATGAAACGACATAGTCGGCTAATCGTGAAGTAATGGATGCCGTTTTCTTTCGGTGTTTCGTCGCAATGAGGTTGCCCTGCTATATGTGTTCGATATACCTGAGAGTAAGTCCTATGGTGTTGTTGACTTGATTATTAGAAAACAAAAGGTCAATGACGGTAACGACACACCTCGTTCTCATATGACATCAAACCCTTCACTCACTGAATGAGCCCATAGCCGGTTGCAAAATAGAGACGTTACCTAGCGAGAGTCAAGAGGTATCTCGGTCAGTCGGTAATGAGAGGTAGCAAGTATCGGGACGCACTTCTTCTCGTCATTCTGGTTGCAATAGCGCTCTGATTCGACCGTTTTAGATGCTAGAGATAATTGAAGAGCATAGCTGACTCCAGGTATGTCGTCCGATGTCTCGTTAAGATCCCTTGAGCGGGGGGTGGTGAAGCGTCGTGAGGTTGGTAGAATACTCGTTCCTAGCTTGCTTTCGACTCGACGAAGGCATTACCTTAGAGGTCAATAGTCATCAGGAGTAATGGGAGCGCCGTGAAAAGAGTGTTTTGCGGTTTCTGCCATATTCCGGAGAGCGTTGAAGTCGACAAGGACAAAGAATAGGGTATGAGCGCAAATAGGGAACGGTCACACATCACACGTCAATCCAGTCATGTGACATTTCAAACGCATTGACCTCAAACAACGGCTCGCTTTCTGTCTCGCCATCTTCTCCAAGCTCACCCCAGATACATGATTCTCCGGATTCCGTCTCAAGCCCTAGACGTAAAATCCTTTTCACTCCGCCATGGATCGCAAGAAGCAATGAGACGTTAGTTGGGAACGGCACGGACCAGAATGGGCATGAGATATTGCAGGGGGTAATGACGAGGATGATTTTCAGGCTGGGGTCGACTTTGAGTGAGTATTACTTTTCTACTCTTGCGTATGTGTTATTCAATTGTCATTAAATTCGTTCTAGGACCCGTCCAATGTATGTCTCTTATTTTTCTCATTCTTCATCCGAGCTGAAAAGATGTCTAGGGTCGTTATGAATGCTTCAGCGATGCCAGACCCGAAGGAGGTAAACTACGACCTGTTGTTATTGTGCGTCTGCCTCCTGAACCCCTTAAATGTCCTTCGCTGATGTCCGCTTTCATTCTTTCTTATCTCAACCTCTATGGCAAACAATTTCATGTCCGAATAGAATCAATCTTACTTCATTTTCAGTGGAATCCGACTATGCCGTTGTCTTTTTCGCCGCTGGGGGGTAGTCTACACGCACGCCAGGATGGAACTACTTAGTTTGAAGGCATACCGAAGTCTTGATCGCAAGTACCGCGAGAACCTGAAACGACTGGTGCGTAATTTCTAAACCATGTTTTCTTCTCTAAAGTACTTGTTTTATAGTACGTCGTTCACTCGTCGTTCTTCTCCAAAAGTATGTCTCTGACTCGATTTTCAACGTCCTTGCTCATGTTCCATGGGTTTTAGTGCTCTTTTCCCTTGTCGGTGCTATAATATCACCCAAATTCTTCCGCAAGCTTGCTACCCTTTCCGAGCTTGCCTATCACGTTCCCTTGAATCAAATCGACATACCTCCCGCCGTCTATCAAGAGAATCTCAAACACGTTCTCGTATCACTCCCCGATATGCACTACTCCACCTCATCTTCTGCCGCCTTCGGCGTTCCACTTGGTCATGGACCACCAAGGCGAAAAAGGTCCCGTTCCCCGCGTCGTCAGAGGCTGTATCCAATTCCTTCGAGATTTAGGTCTCAACGAAGAAGGCTTATTTCGCCGTTCACCGTTTTCTCAACTTCCACGCGCTGTTCAAGAAGCCTGCGACCGAAGCCTTGATCTCTTGAAATATGGCAAGCTGCTCCCGACGGTGGTCCCCATTTGGCTGCCGTGCTTTTGAAGAAGTGCTTAGGGGATCTCCCGAATGCAATATTCGGGGAGGAGTTGTACGCTTTAGTCAGGGGATGTCCAGCTCCGACGAGTGATCCTGGAGGCATTGAAGCGGTTGGATATGAGAGAGAGATAATCTTATCAGAGCTGCCTTGCATGTACTACGTGAGTTTTCTAGCCGTCTCGTCTTTTTTCTCTTTTCTAATTTACAATGTCAACCCTATAGACCTCGTGCACGAAGTCTCGTTACGTTCCGCCTCCAACCGCACGGACACACACAATCTCGCCGTTGCACTCCCAATCTCATCAAGGGTAGTAATCCCGTGCGGGACGTGCAAATGGCGTCAACGGGGCCAACTACTGCCATGAACCTATTCCCGAGGTCCGGATCTTCTTCAAATCCTTCATCCCCTTTACCTATTCTCATTTGTTGTTCTCCCCGCCTTTTCTTGTTTATTTCCTCTTCCTCCTCTTCCCCCGCTTCCGTCTTTTCTTTCCATGTTTTTTCTTATTTTCTTCTTTTCTCGCTGGGCGATACAGCAAGCTCTTTTCCTACAGCCATCTACAGTTCTATACCTACATACAGTTTCATTTCTCCGTCTATTCTCTTCTTTTCTCGGACTCCTGGCAATGTCACTACCAACAGCAAAAGCAACAGCACCCGTGACTTGTCCTTTCTTCCCTTATCGTTCTAATCTCTCTCCAACTCGCCATTCTCTTCCTTTCTCATACCGTAACTGCTGCACCAGCACCGCAACCAAATGACCAACATGTCGAAGCACGCGCTGCTTCCTATTCTACCGGAGGCGGGTTAACGATTCCGCTTATGAGAAGGAGCCCGAGACCGACGCAGCTTTCTAAAGAGGAATGGGGGCTTTGGGCGAAGAATAACAAAGCAGGATTGATGTACAAATATGGAGCTTCGACGAAGAGTAGTAAGAAGAAAAGAGTTTCCGGGACTAACTCGTACGTTTTTACTTGCAATTTTCAGAATCTATCTCTCTCAACTCAGAGCCATGATAACCTATGATATGTACAGAACCATCAATCAAGGCGCCGACTCGTCCTTCTTTGGCACGCTCTCTATTGGAAACCCTCCGACCTCATACAACGTCATCCTCGACACCGGTTCCTCTGACCTTTGGATTGCGGGTTCCAGATGTCGGTCCTGCGACGCCAACACCCCAACCTTCTCTTCGTCTTCCTCCACCAAACAACTTGGCTCTTCGTTCTCCATTACCTACAGGACCGGTGAAGCCGCTGGTCAACTCGTCACTGACACGGTCTCCATGGCCGGCTTCGCAGTGACCGATCAAGTCTTTGCTGTCTGCGGCGATGTTTCAGACAATTTGCTTTCTTCACCTGTTTCTGGTTTGATGGGCTTGGCGTTCGAGACGGTCTCAAGTAGTGGAGCGAGGTGGCAAAATCTAGCTCAGTCGAACGCTTGGGATTAACCTTTGATGGCTTTCCAGCTAACTAGGTTCAATGCTGACCCCAGTGCTCAATCAGAAGAAATTGGAGGAAGCTTTAATTTGGGTTTCACGAACCAGACACTTTATAAAGGAGACATCGATTTTCAGGAGATACCGGATGGTCAAGAGACGTATTGGATACAGAGTTTGACCAAATTGTCGGTGAATGGAATTCAAGTCCAGACTGTCCAGTTACCTGCTACTTCGGGACCGACAACGTAGGCTTTATTGATACTGGAACGACGTTAATTGGAGAACCGGAGGAAGTGATACAAGGGATTTATGCACAGGTACCTGGGTCCAGAGCGTTGACGGGTGGGTGTTGCTAGTCTTCATACTTTTTTCTGTTCTAAACTCCTTTCTCCGCCTGAATAGGTAATTCCAAAGGCTATTACGCTTTCCCTTGTGACCAAGACGTCCAGGTCTTGATGGGTTACGGCTCCAGCTCGAACATGTGGGCGATTTCACCAGACGATTTCAAAGCGTTCCAGATTTCGGAAACGATGTGCGTCGGAGGGTTTTTCGCTTTGGATCTGGGTAGAGGTAGTGAGAGTGGTGGGAATGGAAGAACGGGACGAGTGCCGAATTGGATCGTTGGAGATTCGTTTTTGGTGAGTGCTTTTTTTTCCTCTTTTCTTTTTCTTTCTGTTCGTATACCTTCTTTCTTTCTTTCTTTCGTTTGGTTTCTACTTCCTTGCGTCGCTGTTCTGCTTAACTCTTGTCCAAGTCCCTCTCCAGTGTCTTTCTTGGTGTCTCTTTACTCCTTCCTTTGCTCGTTTCCCTCCGTGGTTAACTCAACAGAGACTGGTTGGCGTTCGTTTTCTTTCTTTCTTCAACGGATATCCTTCCTACCCTGCCTTCTCTATCTCGTCTTCTCTATCTCTCCTATACCTATCATTCCTTAGTCAAAGTCGGTACGTCCGTCCACTCGTCTGCTCATGACCTGTGACACTTTGCGCAGTTTTGCCAATGCTTACTCAATTAATCTGTCTCGTTTTGTCTCCTTTAGCCTACGAGGGTTCGTCAATCCATCTCGGTTCTCAGTTGTATCAAGCTTGTTCGTCGCCAAGGATCCCCTCCCCTCATCTCCTTCCGTGAGCATTACTGTGCCTCAACCGCTACCTACAACGACATCAATTTCGATTGTCGACGACTCCACGATGGCTGGGCTTGGGGAGTTGGGAAGTGGGTGGAAGAGATTTGAAGGATTAAGTGAACGAGGATGAATACAACAAAGAAGATGATTTGTTGGAATTGAAGTATCATCCGTCGTTATCGGTGACATGGAGAAGATGTCGAGGATGGGGGAATAAGTGGGAAGCGTTAGATCAGCATGTGAGTATCTCAGCCGCTTTTTTTCTTCTTTTTTCTAACCAGTTTCAAACCCTCGACCATCAAACAGATGCAACAATAGTCCTTCTCGCTACTCCCTCCCATTCCACTAAGCTCCACATGATCACTTCGCGGTCCATTCGCTATGGTTCCGACATTCCCCATTCTTCTCTCAACAGTCCGCGCTAGTCTAAAACAGATTGCAGTTCAGTGCCGAACAGTTAGGGAACCCTTACGCATTGCTCATCTATCACAACCGCCATCTAGCACACAACACCAACGCTACTGGTTATACAAGACATTTATTATTGTTTTCGAGTTAAATTTTATTCTTCGAGCATACATGTGCCGCCCAAGACACTGTGTTGTATTGTACATACGTAGTATTTAGATTGAATCTTTAAACTTAGTATAGTGATATGTACAAATGAAAGCGGAGGACAACAGAAATCGAAGTTTGAGATTGAATCTTATATTAATACTCATTCTGGCACAAAAAAATGACCATATCTCTGTCAGTTCTATCTATATTATCCAGGGAAGTGGGCGCCTTCTTCCGAGAGCTTAGTAGGATGCACAGAGCCACAGAGGAGGGCAGACGAGTGCACCCGGTGGGAACCCGCTCTTTTTGGGTGCATCCAACTTGCACGCGGGTTTGGCACTGCCACGACCCTCCCACGGACCTGCACACCTGTATCGAAACGTGTGCAGCCGCGGGAAGTCGAGTGCATGAGGTGCCATGACCCTCATCGGAAACGGATTTTCGATACGAATCCAACGCACCTATTCCCAGGGTCTGCACTGCCACACAGGACGCTGCACGGAGTTTTTAACCATTTTGACAGCTTTGAAAGAGAGAAAGACCACCACTGAGACACATAAGGTTGATCAGACCATGAAGTTCAGTGAGTCAACCCACAAGGCTGTGCTAATCAGGTAAACTCACACCAGGTTAGCACTATATTTGAGAAAGGTCTGTACAGTATATCCAAAACAGCAGTGAACATGAAAATCAATGACTGTAAACACACATTCACAAGTCAATTTCAAATGCAAACAGGAGAATGGTACAGAGAGACAAATGATGGTGTCAATCAGATGTGAGATGAAGAATATCATATACATGACCATGTTGTTGGACACAATCCAGGAATGTGTAGGTGTGATGAGTGATCCAGAGTGTGCATGGCATCACAAATATGTGATTGAGATATAATGCATAGAACTGCCATAAGCTCTTGTAGTGCCCAATCAAGTTTGATCAAGTATAAAGAAAGCAGTGTGCAAGTGTAAAGAATAGTGTGCACATCATGGAAGTTGTTCTATCAAGGAGTACTGATTGATAGCTCTGAAATGAGGTATCAATAAGGTGTTGCACACTGGTATAAATGTCTGCACAGTAGTATAACTGTCTGCACAGGCATATAAAGTGTTTTTTCAGTGACAAGTATGATAAAGACAGTGTGCAGAGGGGAGAAAGGGTGTGCAGAGGATGAGAGTAGGCTCATTGAAAAGCACTGATCAAGGGGGCTCTTCAGAGGTATAAACTGAATGGTGCACAGTACTATAAGAGTCTGCACACATACATCAATGAGTAAGTGTTTGTGTAAAGTGAAGAAGAAGTTGCAAATATGATGAAAAGACTGTGCAACTCTGAGAAGTAGTGTGCAGAAGATGAGAATTATATCAGAAGAAAGTAGAGATTAATAGGATTCTGATGATATATAAAAGACATGGTGCACATTGATATTGATGTCTGCACAAGGAAATTAGTGTGATTTGACAAGTAAGAGGGTAAAGAGTGTGTGCAGAGCTGTGCAGGTGTGTGCAGAGGCAGAGAATGGTGTGCAAGTGATGCATGAGTCAAGGGGATTGAGATGGAGCATGTTTATATAGGTGCACATCAAAAAGAAAGTGTGCACAGAGAGATTGGTGAAATATGGGGTATAAAGATGAAAATATGTAGTAAAGAGAGTGTGCAGCTGTGTGAAGTGGTGTGCAGAGAATGAAAGTAATATCAGGAGAAAGGGGTGATCAATGGGAATTTGGTGATATAAAAAGTTAAGTGTGCACAGGAATATTGATGTCTGCACAAAGAGATTAGTGTTGAATATAGTGTCAGGCAGAGTCAGGTGTGCATGAAGAAATGAGTGTGAGGGACAGAGTAACTGGGAGACATGATGGACTGTATGAAAGTGTGTGAGAGTAAAAGATGTGTTGTGGCAGAAGGGACAACCCGGAAACGCGACAGACCAGGAGTAAGTGTTCATGTGAAGCAAGTGTCATGGGAGAAAGAGTGTGTAAAGAAGCAGAGTTTACCCGTAGAGAAGGTAGATGGTGAGAGTTTTGTTGTGGGAGAAGGTATGCAGAGACGCAAAGTGTGTGAGAAGACACAATGGACTGTGAAGAGTTGTGTTGTGGGTGAAGGTGTGTGTCAGCAGACGCGACAGGGTTAGGGTTAGGGTTAGGGTTAGGGTTAGGGTTAGGGTTAGGGTTAGGGTTAGGGTTAGGGTTAGGGTTAGGGTTAGGGTTAGGGTTAGGGT